>BQMF02000840.1:0-78745 GCA_027922465.2 Turritopsis dohrnii
CCATTTTTAAAACAACTACGGAAAAACGTAAGAACGTTGCATAAGACTCACATGAAACAACATTTCTACCTGGCATCTGCGATTTAGCCATATGTTAATTATTCCTTTCACTAAAGCTTATATTTTACACTTTTAGAGTCTTTTCAAGCAAAGTACTTGTATACAATGAATATAGTGTGAGTTTAGACTGTTAAATCATAAAAAGAATGTAAGTTGGGAACATTAATGATTTGAGTGGCTATTTCCCATCGAAAAAAATTGGTCTAGGTTTGGACAGTGAAAAAAAAAAAAACAAAACAAGATGCCCTACCGTGCAGAAGTATTCCTGCGGATGACTGTAAGGCTTTCTGGAGCCTTTTCAGAAAGAAATGAGTGTTAGTTCACGCTTTAAAAGCATATGCATAATGCGGAATGATGTTTGCAGTATTTTACATTTTACCTTTTAGCTACGATAACTATTAAACTCTGTTGTTTCATATAAAATTTCAGTCTTCCATCAATTTCGAGATTTTTTTAAAAAGATTTCCATTCGAAGTTGTACTCCCTAAAGCATCTTCAAGAAGCAATTAACTAATTAAAAGGTTGTCGTGTTAAGAATAATCTGTGCTTTAAAAGGTGAATGTGAAAGAAGTAATATTTGTTATTTCTAGAAACTGCACTGTTTTCATCATTTAGAGATTTTTTCAAAAACTTTTTTATTCATAGTTGTATTCCCTAAAGCATCTTCAAAAAGTAATTAAGTAATGAAAACTTTGTCACATTAAGTTTTGAAGGGAAAATCTGTGGCGTAAATAGTAACTAGCATGTAGCTTTAGCTAAAAATGCCCCCGCGCTCAAGTATTCCAATTTATACAGACAGCAAGCTATACATTAACAGCGGAAACGAAAACAAGTTTTTGGCCGAAAAAAAAAATGTTTGGGTTGATTTGGGACCTGATATGAGGCAAAGTTATATGCTTAAATATTTCGACAAAATCAGTTTTTGGCATTTCAAAACCAACTTGCAATATGCAAACCAAATAATCTACACTTAAACAGATGAAAATATGCACAAAACTTTGTTACTTTTTGTTATCTCTTAGGTCTAAGTTACACTGATGCTAATATACCTTTCAAAAAGTGTAAATAAGGCTTAACAAGTAATATTAGAAAGTATTTGCTGCAAACAAGAGAAATGTGTGAATTGAAACCATGGATACATATTTTATAATTTTTATAATTAAAATAAGATTTGTTAAAAACATTCTGTAAGAGCCAAAAAAAAAACTTTTTCAAAAAAAAAATTAAAGCGAAAAATCCATTGCGTTTCAAAATTTGATTTAAAACAAAAAATAGCCAAAGTTTACATAAAAAAAAACAAGAAAAAAATATATAGGTTTTATTGATCATGATCACACTAGGTTTGGAAGACAGTCAAAGAAGAAAAACACGAAGAACGACAATTTGTAATATGGCTTTCTTGTATACACAGAAATCCAATTAAAATCTTTTGAAGGAAAGATCCGCCAAAAATCAGTGCATTAAACAAAATTATTGAAAGAAAAATTTAGAGTTAAAATATATAGCTACAAAAATAAAATGTATGGTTGGCAAAATTTCGGATATCAAGCTGTGCTTCAAAATCCTTGTCGTTCACTTCACTAAAACAACACAAAAGTAACACGAAAACTGTCTAAGCAATTTTAGCATACGATCTTCCTAAATAACATAGTATAATATAATAATAAATTAGGAAAGAGATACGAAAAAACATTCTGTCTCCCACTTACAGTACCATGCTTTTGAAACGGGAAAAAAGCAAAGTCAGCTAATAATTGTATTCCACCGTGTAACGTCAACACGAAAGTTGGAGGATGATGATGATGATGATGATGAACAAAATCGGAAACTGACATTCGCCTATCTCGTGAAACTACTATGCCTCCTCGCTCGCTTACGCTCGCTGCGGGGGCAATAACTTCTAATCCATTTAATTACATTCCCGAGAGCATCATAAACGTTAAGAGACTTTGAAAAATTTTGCCGGAGATCAAGCTTAAAAAGGAACACCGTCAGTTTAAAAATCCATTAGAGAACACTCTTGCGTGGACGTTTCAAAATACTCCTTTTAAAACTATACAGTATGAAAATCTTTATGTTGTTTGTACCTGAACTTCATAATAAAAACTTTTACTTGGCCTTGCGAAATAATAAAAATATTTGTGTTTCCTTTTTATCGTCAGCTTGATAGTATACAAATTTTAAAATCATACAATATTTTAAATTCGACTAGTCAATTAAAAAAGTGGTCATCTATTGATTAATAAAATGGGTATAAGCTGATGAGGAAGATGAGCAGTGCTTCAAGATTCCGGAGCTTTATAAAAACAGGATAGCTTATCTAGGAACATGAATTAAAAAATTGTATTACTTTTAGAAAGACTAATAGAAACCTTACGCATTAAATCGATATAAACATACCCTATTGGTAGTCGTTCATATCTGTTTTGAAGCATCAAGAACTGCTTATTTGTCAAGAATGACTACTAAAAATATTAGTTTCACGTAGATTATCAGCTTGGATCATAAATGTTCTTAATTCTTTTAAGTTTTACAGCTGTACTACAACCTCTTCTATATCCATATATTCAATAAAGAAACTTTCACAGATCTACGCATGCTTCTTCGCTTCCATTTTTAAAACAACTACGGAAAACTTAAGAACGTTGCATAAGACTCACATGAAACAACATTTCTACCTGGCATCTGCGATTTAGCCATATGTTAGTTATTCCTTTCACTAGAGCTTATATTTTACACTTTTAGAGTCTTTTCAAGCAAAGTACTTGTATACAATGAATATAGTGTGAGTTTAGACTGTTAAATCATAAAAAGAATGTAAGTTGGTAACATTAATGATTTGAGTGGCTATTTCCCATCGACAAAAATTGGTCTAGGTTTGGACAGTGAAAAAAAAACAAAACAAAACAAGATGCCCTACCGGGCAGAAGTATTCCTGCAGATGACTGGAAGACTTTCTGGAGGCTTTTCAGAAAGAAATGAATTTTAGTTCACGCTTTAAAAAGATATGCATAATGCAGAATGATGTTGCGGTATTTTACATTTTACCTTTTTGCAACGATAACAAAAACATTGTTGTCTCATATAAAACTTCAGTCTTGCTTCAATTTAGAGATTTTTTAAAAAAGATTTTAATTCAAAGTTGTATTCCCTAAAGAATCTTTAAAAAGTAATTACGGTAGCAGCGATAGCGAATACCGTATTAAAACACCCGCGGACTCCTACTCCTACTACTCCTTCTCCTACTCCGGCCGAAATGGCAAATAGTCTGTGATTTAGAGTCTGCGAGACTCTACTAATAACGAAATGTAAGTTTTAATGAAGGAACGCAGCCTTCGAATTTGGGAAGCTTTTCTGTAACAAACATTTAAAAGTAGATTGCGGTTTGTTTCAAAAGTACATAATCTGATATTTTGTAGCTTAATCCATGAAAGAATGAATTCTTATCAAATAGCCCTACATAAAAATGGGACTTTTAGTTCATTACGCTAACTGAAAATACTTGATATGTTGCTTTTCTTGACGGTAAAGCTTATCAGTTCAAAATTTCATATTACCTCAGTTGTTAGCTAACTATACACTATATGTTTCTGTATTAAGGCTTTCAAAGATCTAGTTCGAAAAGGCAGTTATTTGTTTGAATTCATTTTTGGTTTCATGAAATTATAATTAAAAACATATTTTTTTTTTTCGAAACGCGTGTTTTTTTTCTACACATAGTCTTACAAAAAATTTTCTTATAAAAAAATCATATACAGCTCATATCACGCATGTATAATTCTTTTGTCTTTAATAAATTAATTTCTGGTGGTTTATGATTAGACCCTTTTTACACTAACTAATAATTTTAACAAATTTATCGTTTATGCCTGTTTTCCACCAGTGAAATATAAAAAAACACAAGCCTCAAAGAACTTTGTAGTAACTTTTCATAACTTTAAGTAAAATTGCTGCTACCGTTTTGCGCCATCTGGCTCTTGTTAAGTAATAAAAAGTTTGTCGCGTCAAGAAAAGTCTGTGCTTAAGAAGTAATAACTTCGAATTCATTTAATTACATTCCCGAGAGCATCATAAAAGTTAAGAGACTTTGAAAAATTTTGCCGGAGATCAAGCTTAAAAAGGAACGCGGTCAGTTTAAAAATCCATTAGAGAACACTCTTCCGTGGACGTTTCAAAATACTACTTTTAAAACTATACAGTATGAAAATCTTTATGTTGTTTGTACCTGAACTTCATAATAAAACCTTTTACTTGGCCATGCGAAATAATGAAAATATCTGTGTTTCCTTTTTATCGTCAGCTTGATAGTATACAAATTTTAGAATCATACAATATTTTAAATTCGACTAGTCAATTAAAAAAGTGGTCATCAAATGATAAATAAAATAGGTAGAAGTTGATGAGGAAGATGAGCTGTGCTTCATGATTCCAGAGCTTTATAAAAACAGGGTAGCTTATCTAGGAACATGAATTAAAAAATTGTATTATATTTAGAAAGACTAATAGAAACCTTACGCATTAAATCGATATAAACATACCCTATTGGTAGTCGTTCATATCTGTTTTGAAGCATCAAGAACTGCTTATTTATCAAGAATGACTACTAAGAATATTAGTTTCACGTAGATTATCAGTTTGGATCATAAATGTTCTTGATTCTTTTAAGTTTTACAGCCGTACTACAACCTCTTCTATATCCATATATTCAACAAAGAAACTTTCACAGATCTACGCATGCTTCTTCGCTTCCATTTTTAAAACAACTACGGAAAACGTAAGAACGTTGCATAAGACTCACATGAAGCAACGTTTCTACCTTGGCATCTGCGATTTAGTCATATGTTAATTATTCCTTTCACTAGAGCTTATATTTTACACTTTTAGAGTCTTTTCAAGCAAAGTACTTGTATACAATGAATATAGTGTGAGTTTAGACTGTTAAATCATAAAAAGAATGTAAGTTGGGAACATTAATGATTTAAGTGGCTATTTCCCATCGACAAAAATTGGTCTAGGTTTGGACAGTGAAAAAAAAAAAAAAAAAACAAGATGCCCTACCGGGCAGAAGTATTCCTGCAGATGACTGGAAGACTTTCTGGAGGCTTTTCAGAAAGAAATGAATGTTAGTTCACGCTTTAAAACGATATCCATAATGCAGAATGATGTTTGCAGTATTTTACATTTTACCTTTTAACAACGATAACAATTAAACTTTGTTGTCTCATATAAAACTTCAGTCTTGCTTCAATTTAGAGATTTTTTAAAAAAGATTTTAAATCAAAGTTGTATTCCCTAAAGAATCTTCAAGAAGTAATTAAGTAATAAAAAGTTTGTCGCGTCAAGAAAAGTCTGTGCTTAAGAAGTAATAACTTCGAATTCATTTAATTACATTCCCGAGAGCATCATAACAGTTAAGAGACTTTGAAAAATTTTGCCGGAGATCAAGCTTAAAAAGGAACACCGTCAGTTTAAAAATCCATTAGAGAACACTCTTCCGTGGACGTTTCAAAATACTCCTTTTAAAACTATACAGTATGAAAATCTTTATGTTGTTTGTACCTGAACTTCATAATAAAAACTTTTACTTGGCATTGCGAAATAATAAAAATATCTGTGTTTCCATTTTTATCGTCAGCTTGATAGTATACAAATTTTAGAATCATACAATATTTTAAATTCGACTAGGCAATTAAAAAAGTGGTCATCTATTGATTAATAAAATGGGTATAAGCTGATGAGGAAGATGAGCTGTGCTTCAAGATTCCAGAGCTTTATGAAAACAGGATAGCTTACCTAGGAACATGAAATAAATAATTGTATTATATTTAGAAAAAGACTAATAGAAACCTTACGCATTTTTTAAATCGATGTAAGCATACCGTTTTTGTAGTCGTTCATATCTGATTTGAAGCATCAAAAACTGCTTATTTATCACGAATAACTACTAAGAGTATTAGTTTCACGTAGATTATCAGTTTGGATCATAAATGTTCTTGATTCTTTTAAGTTTTACAGCCGTACTACAACCTCTTCTATATCCATATATATTCAACAAAAAAACTTTCACAGATCTACGCATGCTTCTTCGCTTCCATTTTTAAAACAACTACGGAAAACGTAAGAACGTTGCATAAGACTCACGTGAAAAACAATTCTACCTTGGCATCTGCGATTTAGCCATATGTCAACTATTCCTTTCAGTAGAGCTTATATTATACACCTTTAGAGTCTTTTCAAGCAAAGTACTTGCACACAATGAATGTAGTGTGAGTAAAGATATTTAAAGCATAGAAAAAATGTAAGTTTGGAACTTAAAGGATTTGACTGACTATTTCCCATCGACAAAAATTGGTCTAGGTTTGGACAGTAAAAAAAACAAGATGCCCTACCGGGCAGAAGTATTCCTGCAGATGACTGGAAGACTTTCTAGAAAGATTTCAGAAAGAACTGATATTAGTTCATGCTTTAAAAAGATATGCAGAATGCAGAATGATGTTTGCAGTATTTTACATTTTACCTTTTAACAACGATAACAATTAAACTTTGTTGTCTCATAAAACTTCAGTCTTATTTCAATTTAGAGATTTTTTAAAAAAGATTTTAATTCAAAGTTGTATTCCCTAAAGAATCTTCAAGAAGTAATTAAGTAATAAAAAGTTTGTCGCGTCAAGAAAAGTCTGTGCTTAAGAAGTAATAACTTCGAATTCATTTAATTACATTCCCGAGAGCATCATAAAAGTTAAGAGACTTTGAAAAATTTTGCCGGAGATCAAGCTTAAAAAGGAACACCGTCAGTTTAAAAATCCATTAGAGAACACTCTTCCGTGGACGTTTCAAAATACTCCTTTTAAAACTATACAGTATGAAAATCTTTATGTTGTTTGTACCTGAACTTCATAATAAAAACTTTTACTTGGCCTTGCGAAATAATAAAAATATCTGTGTTTCCTTTTTATCGTCAGCTTGATAGTATACAAATTTTAGAATCATACAATATTTTAAATTCGACTAGACAATTAAAAAAGTGGTCATCAAGTGATAAATAAAATAGGTAGAAGTTGATGAGGAAGATGAGCTATGCTTCATGATTCCAGAGCTTTATAAAAGCAGGGTAGCTTATCTAGGAACATGAATTAAACAATTGTATTATATTTAGAAAGACTACTAGAAACCTTACGCATTAAATCGATATAAACATACCCTATTGGTAGTCGTTCATATCTGTTTTGAAGCATCAGGAACTGCTTATTTATCAAGAATGACTACTAAGAATATTAGTTTCACGTAGATTATCAGTTTGGATCATAAATGTTCTTGATTCTTTTAAGTTTTACAGCCGTACTACAACCTCTTCTATATCCATATATTCAACAAAGAAACTTTCACAGATCTACGCATGCTTCTTCGCTTCCATTTTTAAAACAACTACGGAAAACGTTAGAACGTTGCATAAGACTCACATGAAACAACATTTCCACCTTGGCATCTGCGATTTAGCCATATGTTAATTATTCCTTTCACTAGAGCCTATATTTTACACTTTTAGAGTCTTTTCAAGCAAAGTACTTGTATATAATGAATATAGTGTGAGTTTAGACTGTTAAATCATAAAAAGAATGTAAGTTGGGAACATTAATGATTTGAGTGGCTATTTCCCATCGACAAAAATTGGTCTAAGTTTGGACAGTGAAAAAAAAAAAAAAAAAAACAAAAAAAACACGAACGGTTTCAAAGTATTCCTTGCTTACGCAGGAATACAAAAAACAAAAACAAGATGCCCTACCGGGCAGAAGTATTCCTGCAGATGACTGGAAGACTTTCTGGAGGCTTTTCAGAAAGAAATGAATTTTAGTTCACGCTTTAAAAAGATATGCATAATGCAGAATGATGTTGCGGTATTTTACATTTTACCTTTTTGCAACGATAACAAAAACATTGTTGTCTCATATAAAACTTCAGTCTTGCTTCAATTTAGAGATTTTTTAAAAAAGATTTTAATTCAAAGTTGTATTCCCTAAAGAATCTTTAAAAAGTAATTACGGTAGCAGCGATAGCGAATACCGTATTAAAACACCCGCGGACTCCTACTCCTACTACTCCTTCTCCTACTCCGGCCGAAATGGCAAATAGTCTGTGATTTAGAGTCTGCGAGACTCTACTAATAACGAAATGTAAGTTTTAATGAAGGAACGCAGCCTTCGAATTTGGGAAGCTTTTCTGTAACAAACATTTAAAAGTAGATTGCGGTTTGTTTCAAAAGTACATAATCTGATATTTTGTAGCTTAATCCATGAAAGAATGAATTCTTATCAAATAGCCCTACATAAAAATGGGACTTTTAGTTCATTACGCTAACTGAAAATACTTGATATGTTGCTTTTCTTGACGGTAAAGCTTATCAGTTCAAAATTTCATATTACCTCAGTTGTTAGCTAACTATACACTATATGTTTCTGTATTAAGGCTTTCAAAGATCTAGTTCGAAAAGGCAGTTATTTGTTTGAATTCATTTTTGGTTTCATGAAATTATAATTAAAAACATATTTTTTTTTTTCGAAACGCGTGTTTTTTTTCTACACATAGTCTTACAAAAAATTTTCTTATAAAAAAATCATATACAGCTCATATCACGCATGTATAATTCTTTTGTCTTTAATAAATTAATTTCTGGTGGTTTATGATTAGACCCTTTTTACACTAACTAATAATTTTAACAAATTTATCGTTTATGCCTGTTTTCCACCAGTGAAATATAAAAAAACACAAGCCTCAAAGAACTTTGTAGTAACTTTTCATAACTTTAAGTAAAATTGCTGCTACCGTTTTGCGCCATCTGGCTCTTGTTAAGTAATAAAAAGTTTGTCGCGTCAAGAAAAGTCTGTGCATAAGAAGTAATAACTTCGAATTCATTTAATTACATTCCCGAGAGCATCATAAAAGTTAAGAGACTTTGAAAAATTTTGCCGGAGATCAAGCTTAAAAAGGAACGCGGTCAGTTTAAAAATCCATTAGAGAACACTCTTCCGTGGACGTTTCAAAATACTACTTTTAAAACTATACAGTATGAAAATCTTTATGTTGTTTGTACCTGAACTTCATAATAAAACCTTTTACTTGGCCATGCGAAATAATGAAAATATCTGTGTTTCCTTTTTATCGTCAGCTTGATAGTATACAAATTTTAGAATCATACAATATTTTAAATTCGACTAGTCAATTAAAAAAGTGGTCATCAAATGATAAATAAAATAGGTAGAAGTTGATGAGGAAGATGAGCTGTGCTTCATGATTCCAGAGCTTTATAAAAACAGGGTAGCTTATCTAGGAACATGAATTAAAAAATTGTATTATATTTAGAAAGACTAATAGAAACCTTACGCATTAAATCGATATAAACATACCCTATTGGTAGTCGTTCATATCTGTTTTGAAGCATCAAGAACTGCTTATTTATCAAGAATGACTACTAAGAATATTAGTTTCACGTAGATTATCAGTTTGGATCATAAATGTTCTTGATTCTTTTAAGTTTTACAGCCGTACTACAACCTCTTCTATATCCATATATTCAACAAAGAAACTTTCACAGATCTACGCATGCTTCTTCGCTTCCATTTTTAAAACAACTACGGAAAACGTAAGAACGTTGCATAAGACTCACATGAAGCAACGTTTCTACCTTGGCATCTGCGATTTAGTCATATGTTAATTATTCCTTTCACTAGAGCTTATATTTTACACTTTTAGAGTCTTTTCAAGCAAAGTACTTGTATACAATGAATATAGTGTGAGTTTAGACTGTTAAATCATAAAAAGAATGTAAGTTGGGAACATTAATGATTTAAGTGGCTATTTCCCATCCACAAAAATTGGTCTAGGTTTGGACAGTGAAAAAACAAAAAAACAAAAAAACAAAAAAAACACGAACGGTTTCAAAGTATTCCTTGCTTACGCAGGAATACAAAAAAACAAAAAAAACACGAACGGTTTCAAAGTATTCCTTGCTTACGCAGGAATACAATAAGTTCATGGTTGGACTCATTTATTGATTAAACTTTATGTAGGGAAATACCCGAAATCATATGATTTCCCATGTTATGAGAGAATAATTGACAGGGATTCTCGCTTATGATTATGAGGGACACAATTTCTGGGCCAACATCCGCACTTTCCTATCTTTACTGGCTCAAAAAATTATCTGCTGCATTCTTTTATATTATTATTTTTCTGACTTTGTTTTAGATTGAAGATGGAAAGTTTGTGTCTAATATTTGTGAAAAAGTATGTAAAAGCAAAGGATGGCTTACTCGGCATATGAGAAAACATTCAGCTACAGTGATAAATGAAAGAGTCGCACAATGTTTAACACAAGAACATATTCTTAATATATTATCAGAAGAAAAGTTGAAAGTCGAAAATAACAGCTGCTATAATACTGATTTATGTACGAAACTTAAAGAAACGAAAATTGAAGGAGATGATATGTGGTTAATAGCATTAGACTTGTGGTCTGCATTCCAAAAACCGTATGAAAAATTGTTAAAAAACAAAGATGCGGAAAATACTTTTATAGCTTTTGCTATCCAAACATTGTTGCTAAAGCACAATAATTTTTATCCGTCTAACCAGAACATATGGCAACAATTTTGCTTTGTAAACTAACGGGCAGATTGTTGCGTCTATCAAAAGGAGATACAGAATGTAAGACATCTGAATCAACAACTGATTTATCTGAAAAAGAGACACATGGCTTGTATTACATCACAGGATATATAATGCATAAACTTTATAAAAAAATGAAAAACTCCCCCAAATGGAATACTAGCACAAATAAACAAATAATGTCACTATTAAATGCAACCAAATTACATCCTGAGGAAACAAAAGAAAACTTTACTTTTATGTCTAATCTTGACAGAGGTGGACTTTGGTTTATAACTGAAGATTTGCAAAAACTAATGCACTTGGCAGAAAACTATTTCCGTAAAAATACAACCTCTCTCATAGATCATGTAATTGATTACAGAAGTATTTGTAAAAGCATTACTGATGATTCCCTGAAGTTGAAATAGCAAAACATATCTCAAAAGATGTACTTTATAGTGTTATCAATTTATTTGTCAGGATACGCTCATTTACACATGCCAAAAACATCGTACAAAAGTTTAAAAGAACACAACAAACTGCAAAGGACAAAGCTCTCAGGAAAAACATTAAACGTTCATGTGTTGAAGAAAAATAACAAATTTTGATAATGATATGTAATGTTATAATTTATTTACCAATTTCAGATCACCCACATATTACAGTGAAAATCTTGCAAAATTTGTTTGGATTTTTCCTCATTTTTCAATGTTTTTATCTTTCATTTCTGAGAAGTTTGGTTATCTGGAATAGGTATAAGTAAAAGTAAAGATTATACAGTAATGGATTTTGTTCATATTTTATTCAACGAGCTTTACGCTTTGGTAATATTGTATTATCAATCTCAACCCAACTTTTTCGTTTATCACATCTTCCTCTTGTATTTCCACTGCTGCACGAAATACTTTTTTGTATGCGAATTGAGTTATCATTATATCCAAACATCTGTAAGTCTGGATTATCTGAACATCGGCCTATTTGTCGCTGATTGCCAAAATACTCCTCAACTGGATCCTGGCAAAATCTCTCAGTGAGGACAAATTCCACACCATTACTCAACATGAATTTTATCACTTCAATGATTGCATGTGTTGTAATTTTGAAACCTTCAAAGGTTTGCCATGATAAGAACATCTTACTTTGATCATTCAACGTGAAATCACCAGGACGGTTATCAATATTTTGCTTCCAAGTATAAAGATATTTAAGGAAAACATTGCGTAACCATTCAAGACGTTCATCATTCAATGATGAAAATGGGGCTAACATGGGCTTACGCTTTCGAATGTGTTCATTCATTCCCCGCACATTCATGCAATCAAAAAAATTATCAATCATTTGACAATATCTTGCGGTTTCCACTGAATCATCTCCTCCATAATGGTTTAATGCTTTAGCCATTGTAGTACTCAAAACCTGCGCTGCTTAATTCACTCTCATGACTGAGTAGGGGGTGAGGTTAATGTGATCAGAAGTGATTCTAGGTAAGACTTTCAAGGGACTTTCAGCATCCATAACATACAAACTAGCTACATGCTTCCACAAAAGATATTTGCCATTATTCCACATACATCTGGTTTTGCGTCCACTCCCTGAATGATATAAACAATTCCTAGCAGTCTTTATCAGATGTGGTGGGTCACTGATAAAATAAATGAATCGGTCTTTGGAATACAAATTTATAGTTCGATAGCAAACATCAGACATACTGCCACCATCCAAATTTTATGCATGCGATAGAATCTCCTATTAGGAGAGGCACCATCCGAGGTTGCGGCTATCACTTTTAGGTTGCATGTTATTTCCAATACAAAAATACCTTCCCAAAACAATGGGAAAATCTGAGCTGAAGTTATACCATTTGTAGCAAAGTAAGCAAAAGAAAATTTCAAGTTACTAGTTAACCCCTGTATTAGAAATACCAGACAATGTGAAGCTAGTTTGTCCTGTCTTTCTAGGGTAGCAAAATTAACAGTTGGATTTCCAAGATCTGTGAATCCAATCAACTCACCAGTAACTTTGTCGAATACAAGATTTGACCTTATTTTCATCTCATCAAATAACAAGACAACAAAACGCTGGGTTTCCGAAAAACACTCAGTCAAATTAACCAGCTCATCAATGACAGCTTTGTTGAATCCTGGTTTGGGTTTGACAAAATTTCGATAATCACGAATACACCACTGTTTCTTAGTTCCTCATAACAAGAATGAGACTTAGCAGCCAATGATAGACAGAACCTTATGATCATTGGATGAAAACGCACACCTTTAGCATTAGATGAAAATAGCTTTTGCTGTTGTTCCCAAAACAGATTCATGAAATCAGTTATATTTGCCTTATCTGCATTACTAAAAATCTTGATGAGATCTTCACTCATTTGATGATCTACTGAAAGGCTTGAATTTTGTAACTCAACTGTCATTTCATCGATTCTTTTCTGCAGTTTCTGCAGTTTCTGCAGTTTTCTACGGTGTAATCTTTTCTCTTGCAAATATAATCCCTTCTCAAACCCAGCCTTTCTCTTGAAGTTTGAGATACTGGAGCCTTTGGTTTAGCTGGTATCAGTACACACTTTCACTTGGCAGATGAAATCTTCATATACGATTTGTTAATACCTTGACACGATTCACAAACGTCTATTTCACCAAGTAATATTTCACAGTCTGGGTGTCTGTATATTTCCAAACAACTAAATGGTACATTTTCATCTAAAAGTGGGTCATGCACTCTAGGTACTGAATGTCTAATGATATTGTTATTACTACTGTTGGTATATTCAATTCCCTTGCAGACAGTGTGACATGTAATTTGTGATACTAAATCAATGATATTGACATTCCGAATTGATCGTTTATACTTTCGGTACAGAATGTGAGTTTCAGGAAGAAACCAAGCAAATATTGAAATTGTAAATCCCATACTATCATCTATAACTACTTCAAACTGTGGCAAACTCAAAGAATCAGAAGAATACAATTGAATTAAAATTCTATCTTCTAATCTAGTTAATTTCCATGCCTGTAGTGTTTTCAATTTCTGAACTCTAGTACAAAATTCTCCAAAATCAACATATACAAGTGATTCCTTGACAGCATCAACATGAAGTTTATCATTAACAATACTTCTGTATGGTCTGTTAGGTCTAGGCTTTGTGGTAATACTTTTCTCATACATGTTCAAAGAAGGAAATGCTCCAAAAACTGGTTTCTTTTTCACCATTTTCTCTGAATAAACTAAATGTAAAACTACATACAGTATACTGGGAAAAGTGGGTCAACTGCTTAACAATAATGACTGCATTTGTTTACTTTCACCTTATGTATATATAATGTGAAATTTATAAGCAAAGCAATATGCATTCTAATTAATCTGAAATACCTACATGACTCTACATCTTTTGCCAAAAAATGTTTTTCGCAGGTATAAACAGAATCATTTTCAATTTGCTTCTTGAAGGCTTTATCCACAGTTCGTGTCTTTGTAATTACAGACAACCATGCCTCTCTCCATTTTTTGTATTCTTCGTTCTTAGCTGCAGGTAATTTAAAAATACCAATTCCTTTTGTTCTTCTGCAGCTCCCACAGCCAAACACAGAACAATTCACTCCTGGCATGTTTGTTTAGTGTGTATGGGAACCATTTTCTTTTCTGTGTGCACCGTTAATATCACGTGATCATAAATAATGCGGATCAAAACATTGAACGATAGTGGCGCGAGTTTCCTAACCAGGGTTTATTCCGAGTAACTATGATGTAATGTTTCATATTGTGTTGTTATCCTTTCATAATGTTCTGGCGTGTATACGTAATTAAAAATTTAATGTTTATATACATGTATTTTGTATCATTAAAATCTACGCTTTCCTTTTTGTGCTTGTGAATTAGGAATTCTATTAACACAATTTTTTTACTGAACCACATCAGTTTTTTGATTTAACAACAGGCGCTTCTTTTCGCAGCTACCGACACGCTGAACTCTGTAGGTGTTGCGACGCAAGAAGTTGGTCATCTCCTTTAGATGTTTAAGAAGTTATTTGGATCATGGGTCTGACGAATATGACAAAAATAGCCAAGAATGAGGACGGAAAGTCTATTGCATTTACAAATTGCTCTAACCACCTTTTCTCAAAAACTTAAATAAACAAGAATTATCGCGATAAATGGCGAACACTATCTTTTTGTTTATGTTTCCAAGTTGTACTTAATAATAGTTATTATTTTCCGTAGCTAGCACCAGCGTTGATTGTTTGTGTGGTGTGGATGTTAAAAACCTAGCTTACCATTACCATAGGTGCTATTTTTTGTTGTTTCAAGGCGCGAAAAGTTAAGTACGATCTTAAGAATGTCTTAAGAATACTTTAGGATGATTTTGACTTAAAAAGTTAAGGGTTTCATCATGAAACGAAAAAACACTATTCTTTTTAAAAAAAAAATGGAATGAAAACAATGTTGTCATGGAAAAAATGATGTCATTTCTGTTATAATGCAAAGTGTTCTTAACAATCGAAAACAACAGCAAACCCTGAACAAATGTATGATTTACTTTTTACATCTGTTTGGTTGCTAAGCATTAATGTTTTCTCAGAATTTGTATTATCATACAATTCACAAATACTGGTGCTAATGCGGAATTGTTTTCCGTCCGAAACAACTGACGTTGACTTTTAAAGACGGGTTTCCACATCGTTCGCTGTGTGTTCGCACGAATGAGCGAACTGCTTTTTAATTTTCTCAGTAGTTCAAATGATTTGAACTACTTGACGAATGAGATTGCGTCAGCGATCACAGCGAACTAAATGGAAACCGGTTTTAATAACTCAATGCACTAAAAAGCCGCTGACCAATGGAAATTGATCACGACGTCAATCAAGTAAAATTTTATTTCTGTGAACTAAAAACAAAACGGGGAAGTGAAGTGTGCTGAAACAAAAAACTTCAGGTAAATGAGATTTTTTTTCGATTTCTTCATTTTTGAAAGCGTCAGATTTTATTTTGTAGAAATTATGTGGTGACTGTCGAAAAACGATATCTTTAGAAAATCGTTGCAAAACTGTAATTCCATCCAAGTTTAATAAAGATGTTGAGATAGAGTTGCCAAGATTTCTCTATGCTAACAGGATGCAGGCAGGAAAAGGCGGTGATTTTAACGCATGCGTTGTAAATGATAATATCAACTTTCTTTTTTACTTTCAAAATATTTCACTAATTTGTTGAACGGGAATTTAGGAATTAAAAATATAATATTTAAGGGTGAACTTAATTCAATTATGAACTATTAAAGCATCTTGTCTGAAAACGAACAAAAATCTACAACTTTGTTTGGAGGGACAAAGATGATGTTGCTACCACTGAAATACTTCCTTTTGCCCAAGATTTTAGTCTGAACAGGGGAAACCGATTTTTAATGAAGAAACCGGTCAACTCTTGCAAAGTGTGACCAAAATTATCCCCGAACGGTTAATGGGATTTCGTGAGCCAGTTTTATAAATTATATACTCATTTTAAAACTCATCATTTACCTCAGATAATTAAAAACTATTCTAAGCTACACTGCTAGTTTAAATTAACTTCAATCTTCTTCATTTAATGACTTTTATTGTCTGTTTACATGAGCATAAAACCGATTTAGGTTTCAGTAGTATACGAATAAAAAAAACACAGACAGAATAAGCTAAACTCTACTGAAAGGTTTTGGAAATTTGATCCACATTAAAATCTCAGATGAAGTGTTAAGTATAGCGTCTTGAACAAAACGCTATAATATACCGTCGCGTGGTGGGCGGCGAAATGTTATTTCATGAAAGTTAACTATGATACGAACTACACCAAAGTTCGAGTTATGAATACGACAAGTTACAATAAAATGAGTTGCTGCAGATTTCATTTTTCATGAGAACTACCTTAATCGGAGAAACTGTTGCGCGGATTTAATTTGGCAGAGCTAGCCCTTTTCGAGATTAACAAAAGGTTATCATATAGAAATCGGGTTAACATTAATCTAGAAACATCGATAATTCAAGTATAAAATGTATAAAATAATTTTGGCGCGGATTTAATTTGGCGCAGCCAGAAAATAAATTAAATTTGGCGCGGATTTAATTTGGTGATATTTTGCATTTTGCGCCAATTGCGCCAAATTTTCTCTACCCCAAAATTTCTCTAATTAAGGTACATCATTTCAACGATCAAGTCAAAAATTTGAACCTCCAAACATATTAAAACTGTAAACATTTCATGTTATTTATGAAATACTATAGTATACAGTCGACGCTCGGTATCTCGACTACCTTTTATGTCGACATTTCAACCTACCGTAGTCAAAAACACGCTCGTTAACTCGACTACCCGTTATCTCGACCTTTCAATATCTCGACCTAGTTTTGCTGGTCCCTTGGGCACATTTTATCACGTAATCTCGACCTTTTCGGTACTTTTTTTGAAATTGATTTTTTTTAAAAGCATAGAAAAATCTAAAATCAGGCTCAGGGGGTGATCACATGAGGGGGGCTAGCCCGGTTAGGCGGGCTAGCTCGGTTTGCCGAGATCTCGCTACTATTAAGAAAGTGCCATAAATTTGTGTTTGTGATCACATGAGAAACGAGCCAGCCCGCTTTGCCGAGATCTCGCTTTATTTAACCGAGATCTCGGTAAAGCGGGCTGAAGAATTTCTCATGTGATGGCTTTCAACCGGGCTGGCCCCCTTTACCGGGATGAAATTGCATACACGGCGCATGCGTAGAGTTGAAAAATATAACAAATATCACGTGATCAATTCTTCAGCCCGGTTAAGCGGGCTGATACTTTTCCATGTGATCATAAAAATTTATCAGCCCGCCTAACCGAGCCAGCCCGGTTTACCGGGCTAGCCCCCCTCCATGTGATCACCCCCTCAGAGATGCTTTTTCTAACATTCAAATTCTTTATAAACATTCGAATGCTTTGCAATGCCTTCACAAAATTCGTCGCACATTCAAATTCTCAAATTTAAAACCATAAAATTGTTCATATGTACATGTATATGTATATGTATGTTACAGATAAACAAGCTAAAAACAGAAAGAATAACAGTTATCTTGTTGTTTTTTTTGTCTGACTAATACCTAGTCCAACACCCTGAGCAGTCTAATGAGCTCAAAAGTAAATATTGTCAAACTTTCATTATCTCGACCTTTTGCGCCATATACGCTCCTTATCTCGACTTTCCGCTATTTCGACCTTTCGTTATCTCCATCTTTTTTCTCGGTCCCGTGGAGGGTCGAGATAACGAACGTCGACTGTAGTTTAATTATTCGAAACAGCTTTTATCCATCGCAATGCCACCTACAATAAAATAAACTCGTTTTGTAATAAGAATCTGCCACTTTTGTGATAAGATTTCATTGTTTCTTGCAATAAACTGTGAAACGTCTGTTTTGTTGCCACGAGAAACGTTTTTAACAAAACATTCGAAATACCTGGTGCTAAAAATGACGCATATGCGAGGGTAAGAATATGTTACCCTCGCATATAGTAAACAAACATGGCTGCTATTAATCTTTGCGCAATATGACTTACTTTACTACTGGATATTTGCAGAGAAAACAAAGTTAAAATGTCAAAAAAGGTTTTGGGTATGTCAACTTTTAAAGGAGCGTAAACAAAAAGGAGAGTATCACTCATTCAAGATATATGAGACTGTGTTTCATCATGAATATTTCTTAAACATCTTCGAATACTGCCTCATAAATACGGTTCCAGTTGTGAAATGGGATTCTCAATAACTCTGTATTCTTGTTCGTTTAAAAACCTGCCCAAAATGTCTTCTTGATTAGCCATACTAACAAATTGTTGGTTGTCCATAATGAGCTAGCTTTAATTCACTACGGGAAGTTTATGTTTGGCGCTGTAGTGTCTGCCCTTATTAATTTGAAGTCACATGACCAACAGATCCAAACTAATCGATCCAGGATGATCCAGAAAAAAGTTGAATGTTTCTCAACTTTTTTTCGATCCGTTTTGGATCGCTAATGACCGACCTGGATCACGAATTACGCAACTTTTACGCATGCGTGGATTAAACTTCTGATCCATTCCGTTCCAATCCGGTCTGATCCACCTAGGTGGAAATCCAGCTTAAGCAAGGTTGGTTTTTTTATCACAGTTAATAGATGAGGTAATATTTCACGCGTGCGCAGTAATTACGATTTTTATAAAAACAAATATAAATTGAAACAACGTAAAATCTTGAGGTGATTTTCACCTTGGGAAGACGGAACAAAATCTCATATGCAAAAAATCGCCCCGGGGCAATTTTCATTTCACCCTGCAGGGATAAAGAACTCCACATGATCAGTCCCTAAGGCAACCTTCTTGCCTTTTCGATATACTATGGCAAGAAGCCCTGGGAACCAGGTTGTCCCTAAGGAAACATGACAGTGGTGGTTGAGAGAAGTCTACCGAAATAAATTACCTGTTTACTAATTCTGGTTTTTTGATCGAATAGTAATGACGTCAATATAAAAGGTAAACTTAGGTGATCATAGTGAATGCTCGATGAATGGGGGTTTCTTTGCAAATGACCTGGAATGGAATGTGATTGGACGCTGATTGGAGGTGGGTTTGGGCAAAAGAAAATCTCTATTTATTTATTGTTATTTACCTGATAGCTTTGAATGGAAAGCCATTTAACACTCTTTCAAACTTTGTGTTCGTGTAAGTTTGTTTGATTTGTTGCTTTGTGCTGTCCTCGCTTTTTGACGTTTAATGCGTAAGTAGTTTACAAAGTGAAGGGGAGTTTCTTTTAGTGATGGTCTTTACCAGATTTTTTTGATTGTGGCGTCAGTATCCTAGCCGGCACATGGCGTAAAAAGGACATTGAAATAACGTCATAACAGAGCCATGACGTTGGTTCGACGTTGTTGTGACGTCAAAATAACGTTGTATGTTGGCAGGGATTGTTTTTATGAGACTTGCGAATATTTTTCCGATTGGGGTGACGTAATGACGTCAATATAAAAGGTAAACTGAGGTGATCATGGTAAATGCTCGATGAATGGGGGTTTCTTTGCAAATGACCTGGAATGGAATGTGATTGGACGCTGATTGGAGGTGGGTTTGGGCAAAAGAAAATCTCTATTTATTTATTGTTATTTACCTGATAGCTTTGAATGGAAAGCCATTTAACACTCTTTCAAACTTTGTGTTCGTTTAAGTTTGTTTGTATTGTTGCTTTGTGCTGTCCTCGCTTGTTGACGTTTAATGCGTAAGTAGTTTACAAAGTGAAGGGGAGTTTCTTTTAGTGATGGTCTTTACCAGATTTTTTTGATTGTGGCGTCAGTATCCCAGCCGGCACATGGCGTAAAAAGGACATTGAAATAACGTCATAACAGAGCCATGACGTTGGTTCGACGTTGTTGTGACGTCAAAATAACGTTGTATGTTGGCAGAGATTGTTTTTATGAGACTTGCGAATATTTTTCCGATTGGGGTGTATGTGATTACAGAAAGTAGTATCTATGTGTCTTCGGTGTTTACTGATTTTAAGTTTGAAAAGTGGATAAAATTTATCTGAATATCAAAACGCTTCAAATGCGTCAAATGGAGTGTAAAAAATTACGAGCAATTGGGGTGTGTGCAAAAAAAAAATGCAAAAATGACGAAAAATGACTTCAATATCATATCTTCACCATGAACAGGTTTGAATAAAATTGATATCTTTGACTTTTTCAAATCTTAACATTGTTGACTCAGCCGTGACTAAATGTGGTGGGGATAGGATGGGAAATGATTTGGTGGGTTGTCTAAAACTGTATTAACGACCCAGGATGAAAGAAGTTCTTGTGGCTCTTCGTATTATTGTTAACATTTAACTTTTTTGGTAAAAAACTTTTGCTTTGCTTGTAGCTCCTGTATTGATTGCTTGAAATGCCTCGCAAGGGTGGCGGTGGTGGTGGTGGAAGAACGTATGTGAATAATGCTATGAACAGAAGTCTCGGTCGAGTTGGAATGACTGTTGGCAGCGCACCAGTCTCTAGAACATCTGGTGGAAGCAGTGGAGGATGGTACAGCAGTAGCAGCAGCAGCAGTTCCAGTAGAACGTATGTCGACAATGCAATGAACAGGAGTCTTGGAAGAGTTGGAATGCAGCTGGGAAGCGCGCCGGTATCTAGATCGTCAAATGGAAGCAGCAGTGAAAGTTCGTACAGTAGCGATAGTTCAAGCAGAACATATGTTGACAATGCAATGAACAGGAGTCTTGGAAGAGTTGGAATACAGCTGGGAAGCGCGCCGGTATCTAGATCGTCGAATGGAAGCAGCAGTGAAAGATCGTACAGTGGCGATAGTTCAAGCAGAACATATGTTGACAATGCAATGAACAGGAGTCTTGGAAGAGTTGGAATGCAGCTGGGAAGCGCGCCGGTATCTAGATCGTCGAATGGAAGCAGCAGTGAAAGATCGTACAGTGGCGATAGTTCAAGCAGAACATATGTTGACAATGCAATGAACAGGAGTCTTGGAAGAGTTGGAATGCAGCTGGGAAGCGCGCCATCATCTAGATCATCGAATTGTAACAGCAGTGGAAGACAACAAAGATGCTATGTAGATAACAACTTGAACAGGAAACTTGGACGCGTTGGGATGCCACTTGGAAGTATGCCAGTCTCCAGTAACATAAAGAAAAAAGAGCTTCAAATGGCATTCAGAAATTTTGAAGATCAACCAGTAAGAACAACTATTTTTTAATTAATATCAATAATTCTCTAGATTTCTTCAATTGTAATGGAAAAAGCGTTTAACTTTTACAACTACATTTTTCAGTACTTTTTACCATTACGTGGTTTGATCTTTAAGCATTGTTAGAACTTTTGCAAGAGAATTCTCCAGTCTTTTAAACCTTCTATAAGTGCATTTGACAATATGCAATACCATCTTTTTACCTTACATTATGCCTCTTTTCTTACTTTTCAGCAAGAAGGTTATCGACAATATCAAATGTTTGATGCTGACCAAGAAGGTATTGACCTGAATGCTTATCAGTTCATACTTGAGATGTTTGAAAGAATGCGTTTATGGGAACAAGAAAGAAACGCTAAGAGCGTACGCTACACGCGTCATGAAATGCAGCAAAGAAGCGATACCAACAGTATAAGAAGACCGTTTGAATCATACACTGGTGCAGTCATTCAGTATGAAGAGCTTGAATTTACAAGTGACAAACTCGGACATGGAGGATTTGGTGATATTTATGCAGCAAAATGGAAAGGACAAATTGTTGCCGTTAAGAAGCTTCGTGTTCAACGTGTCAGCAGGAAAAGACTGTCACAATTTGAAGATGAGATCAATGTATTTTGCAAGTTGCAGCATAAAAATATCATTACGTTTTATGGTGCTTGTATCAGAACACCAAATCTTTGTATGGTGATGGAGTTGATGCAATGTAGTTTATATGATAAAATTCATGCAGAAGTTTGTCAGTTCACCAACAAAAACAAGCTGTTTATAACCAAAGAGATTGCCGAAGGTTTACAATATCTTCATTCAATGGATATTGCACATTGTGATATCAAGTCCAGTAACATATTACTTGACGTGTTTAACCAAGATACATTGTACGTTAAGTTAACAGATTTTGGATTGAGCATGATGAAGAATGACATCGAGTCTACGACATCATCACGAGAAACCATGGTAACTGGGATTGGTACACCTCGATATTCAGCGCCAGAAGTGTTACGTGGAGAACAGTTGAATCGCAACGAAATGAAGATGGCTGATGTTTATTCATATGGTCTTGTCATTTACGAGATCTACAGTGAAGAAGAACCATTTGAAGGCCTTAATATCCACCAACTTTATTCTCAGGTCGGGCAAGACTCTCGTAAACCATCTTTACACCTTTTAGAGGGGGAGATTAACGATCTTTTGATGCAAATAATGAAGAACTGTTGGTCAAGACAGGCAAAGAATCGCCTTTCAATCCAAAAGATATGGACTATCTTGTCGGGCCTTCAAACCTAAAAATTCAAAGGATGTTATAAACTTTTTATCACCAAACATTATAAAAGATGACGACGTAAAATTGTAACTTATTTGTTTGACTCTAATCTTTATCTGCTTTGAAACCTAACTTCAGAGCAAAATCGAAATAAAATATAAACTAGAACCCCAGAGGCTTTAGTAATTTCCGCAAAAATGCCTGTTAGTGATAAAAGTTTGTCTCTGTGCCATGTCTAATCACCAAACTGAACCAAGTAACGATATGAAACCTTTACAAAAAAAAGTTTGAAAGAACAAGGCAAAGCTTGACTCTAAACCTCAACGAACCATACAAAGCTTGCAAGCGTTACAAGGCGATAACAGGGGAATAGAAATTTGTATATAGATAAACATATTTAAGTCTGGGTAAAAAAAGTTTGCACACTTTTCAGAAACTGCTGTTATTTTTTAACCACTTACGTTATATCAATAAATTTGGAACAGTTGGAAAGATCTTAACGAGCACTACATTTTAGACAAAACCTTTTACCAAAAAACTATAAAGAAACTGAAGAAAAATGAAGATGAAAAAAACTACTTTTTCTAGAAAAATGATGAAAACTTTATTTTAATATCATTAGAAAGCTTAAAGTCTGAGTATCAGGCAATAAGTGCTTCCTCCCCAGTAAAATACTTAAACAACTTTGTAACATAACTGACAGATATAGGCAACCGTATATTAATGATGTTGCCCAACTTCCTGTATTTCAATTTTGCCCACCTGTTATATAGAAGTGATGTTAAACAAACAACTGGAAATGCATTGGACTACTGGTGTCATGATGTGCTACTATGACAAGGTATCTTACATGCTCATTAGATCCTGGCTGTCGCTCACTATCCTGGAGTTACAGATGCACGGGATCTCCACATTGCATATGAAACACGAGCACAATTTGTCCAAGAAATTTCTGCCTTGGACGACTTCAATTCAGCATAAACACATAAGTCATCCAACAAATCTATTTGGACAATTTCATCTTAGCACATCATAGGTGACACCCAATGGAAATTTCGATGGAAGAATTTGCTTATGTAATGTAAATAGAGTGAATTCATGAGAACATTACATGTTTTCAGTTGCAAATATAATAAATAAAAAACATATTATACGCTTCCGCAGTTTAATACCTGGCTTGCGCAGTCGTTGTGTGTTTGTTGTATAGGATCGTATCGCTGAGATTAAAAGATCTGGTTCTAAGGATAACACTGAAGTGATTGGTGTCGTTGATCTTCAACGATTCTGATCGTGCGCTTGATTGAAGTGGTTGCACACTTTAATGCGAATCTTGCAGCGTATGTATCCTTTCTTCTTTCCATATGGAATTCTATCGCTTGATGCGATATAGTTTTGCGTCTATGTATGGGTTTGGGTTTGGATTGTGCAGCGAATTCAGCGAATCTTTCGATTTTACGGCTCTAACTAGGACTTGATTATCATATGTAGACGTCACTGTATTTCCATTTCTACAGTCACTGACAGTTTTAAAAGTGTCAAATGACACCTTAAAAGGAGTCAATCTACGGTGCCTAAAACGACACCTTTAAAGGAGTCATTGTTACTCCTAAAAGGGAGTCATTCAAGAGAGTCAAGTGACACTTTCAAGGGAGTCATGATTTAATGACTCCTTTAAGAGAGTCAAAATATGACTCCCTTCGGTGCCTAAATTGACACCTTTAAGGGAGTCATAGTATAATGACTCCTTTAAAGGAGTCGTTTTAGGCACCGAAGGGAGTCATCATACTTCGACTCTCTTAAAGGAGTCATCATCCTTTGACTCTCTTAAAGGAATCATCATAGTTTGACTCTCTTAAAGGAGTCATCTAGAGAAATAGAGTGCAGGAAAGCAAAAGCAACATAAACATAATTATAGAAAAGTACATATTTTTTGAATTATAGTGAACTCATAAATACATCGACGCCATAAAATAGTACGTGGAACTTAAAAATTGTAAAATAAAACGCTTGGAGCAGATAAAGTCTCTTTCTCTCTCATGAGTCCTGATTATCCAAAGATTAGATAAAAACTGGTAAATAATAGAGAGAAACTAAATTTAAAATGCTGACCTCAATTTCGCCATGATAAAAACTAAATCAGAAGTTAGATTTGAAAGAAACTTGGAGGATTGAAAAGTTTGAAAGTTTGAAGTTCATACTCGGAGGAAAACAGTTATAAACAGCAAAAAAAAAACAACATTCAAAACATTAAAAATTCGTATTTCTTTCGTGCTGATCGACGGAGGCTCCGTCGTTGGGAAGTTTTTGAACGTTCTTGCTCCAGAAAACGAGAAACTCCTTTCGTAACTTCCAAGTTTGTGGTACTCGTAGTAGTTTGCTTCAGTTTCTCTTGTTGTTTTCCATTACCTCAAAGTCATTATGAAAGATCTCACAAGTTAATTTGTTCACCGATTTGAACACTTTCAAACACAGCCTCCTTTTCATTAGGTTTCCAATTCACTAACATCAACCATATTCTGTAATGATTCAAACCAATTTCAAACACTTCTAAACTTTTTACTTTCTTTTTTTCATACCTCTAAAGAAATCAATAAATTTTCTTTACTTTCCAGCTCAAACATATAAATGTAAACATATACTTAATAAAAAAATGCTTTCTTCCTGTCTTCGTTTTCACTGAAATTTCGCTACCATTTCGCACTGAAAAACACAAAACCATGATTTGCCATAATTGTTTTAATGTTGAAGGTGATGTAAAACTTTCACGAACAATAAGCCTTTTATATCAACAAATTCACCTTTGTATAACCAGTTCGTCGTGAATGAAAATGAAGAATTTCGAAAAGAACGTCGTTGTTATAGTTTCTTCGATTTCGATTGGATTTCGAACACAAACACATACAAATTAAGGGTATCTATAATCCCTGCGGAAAGATTGATCTTGAATGCAGAACTCCAAAGCCATCACAAAAGTAATGGCTGAGAAAGTCAAATTTAAATGTCAGATAAAGAAATATAATGAACAGTAGAATTTCACCAGAATAAATCTCGCTCAAATGTTTATAAATATTAAAATTTATTTAAATCTATCACTCTCTAAATAAAAATGGAATGCAATGTTTATGCTTAAACCGATTTTTATACTCTAGCATTATTTGCTAAGTTTAATCAAATCATTCAAAACAGATGGACCTGATATGAGCGACAAGTAGAGAAATGTATAAATTGCAAAGACAACAATCATTGAACGTCCACAACAATCATTGAACATCCACAACAATCATTGAACGTCCACAAAAATCATTGATCGCAAATGAAGGAGTCAAATGACTCCTTTTTGGTACTCATTTTAATGAAACTTTTTAGGGAGTCATTTTGACTGCTTTTAGGTACGCAAGGATTACATGACTCCTTAAAAGAGTCAAAATAACTCCCACAAAAGGAGTCATTGTAAGATAATTTTAAATGACACCTTTTAGGGAGTCATTTTGACTCCTTAACGGAGTCATAAAGGAGTCTTTTCGCAAAGAGTATGTTTTAGGAGTCAATTGACTCCTTGAAATTTATCAAGTTACTTTCTCGTAAAATCTTGAAGCTGGTCCAATCACCTGAAATATCTTGGTTTAAAAGAAATCTAGTGTCGAGATGAAAACTTAAAACCCAGTGGGCACTGTATGTTATAGGAACGTCCGTTTGGAGTCATTTTATTCCGTACATCCCGGACCAATGGCAGATGTCCTTAGGATAACATTTAAAGCCTAAGACAAGACAGCCAAAAATATGTCCACCTAAATACAGCCTGAATTAGAAAGCAAGAGGACGGCCTAGCGGACGTTTTGAGGACAGATAATCGGGCTACATACACTGAAAAACTCCACACTAGAAGACGTCCTTTTTAAAACTGGTAAAGACTGTCCTTTTTCTATCAGAGTCTTCAATTTGAGATAAGTTTGCATATGATATATCATGAGATAAGTTTGCATGTAATAAGGTGCAAAATAAAGTGAACAAGATGCCCGACAGGCATAAGGATTTCTGCGAAACCAGCTGAAGCATAAAAAATGAAAGACTAGTGACATTCTTCAAATTCAAAGATTGAATGACGTCCACAATACAACATAACATTTTTGATCACACACTCCCTAGGAATCCATGAAAGCATAACTGATATATATATATATAGATCAAAAATAGATAAAACGAAAATAGAACTATACAGTTAATCCCGCTAGAAGGTTTGTCAACTTTTGTTCGCAGGGATGATGGAAATTTACCTTTTAAAAAGTGTAGTTAGGACTTAACTAAAAACAACAGAAGCTTTTACATACAAAGAAAAGAAATATGCGTAAGGTGCGAATCGTAACCATGGATACACATTTTATATGACAGTTTTTTTAAAAAAGAAACGATGTAAGAGCTAAAAGAGAAAAAAAAACACAAACTTTTTCGAAAAAAAAATTAAGAAACAAAGTAAAAGCGAAAAACTCATCAGAAATACTTTGTTTAAAACTAACTACGTATCTACCTACCTAATCTAGCTACTAAGCATTCAAAAATATAGCTTTTAAAAAGTTTAACTATGAACGACTTCGATAAATTTTTCCTAACTGCAAGAGAGCTTCGAACCACAAGATGTTACCAACAACGAAAATCATAAGTTTATTACAAGCGATGCTTCGAATTTGGTGAAACTGAAGTTCTCCGTTGTATTTTTAGTGGGAGAAATGTCTGTTTTTTCGTGAAAAAGTGGCAAAATACTTTATAAAAAATGTTTTGGTAGTTTTCATGTAAATGTACGCACGAAATTTCAAAAAACCGCTAGGTTTGGACAGCAGAAAAAAAAAAAACAAGATGCCTTAACAGGCAAAAGGATTTCTGCCAAAATCGGCTGAAATATGAAAGAAAAAGCATATGACATATTTGAAAAAGGTTACCTTACCGGGGAAAAAAAAGTCGGGATTTATTTTAGTCGGGGAAAATTTTGGTCGGGGAAAAATTTAGTCACCTCGAGAAATTTTAGTCACTTTTCCCCGACCAAAATTTCGAAATTAGTCGCTTTTCCCCGACTAAAATTTCGAAATTAGTCGCTTTTCCCCGACTAAAATTTCTAATTAAGTCACTTTTCCCTGCAATACAAGTAGAAAACGGAACACAATTTTTGTCGACACTTTCAATTTGAACTAAAAATTATATTACAAAATAACTAATTAAGAGTTCAATCTAATACAATAACAGTTTTTGAGGTTTGATCGTCATTATTTTCATCACTGGCATCCATATTGCTTTCACAAACATCAATTATATCTTCACTGACATCCATTTTATTTTCACTGACATCAATTTTGTTTCCCTTAATCGTAACAGAAGAATCTGTATCGTCCTCATTGACTGATTCAACTTCATTCGATTCCTCTTCCTTTGCTTGACCGTCATAATTCCAGTCGAAAATCGATAGATAGACTGTACTTGAGATTATCAAAAATCGGGGAAAAGTTTCGGTCGAGGACTAAAAAATCGGGGAAATGTTTTGGGCGGGAGTAAAAAAACCGGGGAAAATTTTTGGACGGGGAAATGAAAAATCGGGTGAAATTTTTGAACGGGTGTTGAAAAGTCGGGGGAAAATTTGGTCGGGGAAAATTTTAGTCACTAGCCCAAAAAATTAGTCACTTACCCCCGACTTTTTTTTCCCCGATAAGGTATGTGATTTCCAAAATAAAAAATCACATTTCTAATGTATATAATCCCTAGGACATTGTCAAAAGATAAATGACACTATGAGAGACTTATAGTATACTGCTAATAAACTGGATTACATCTGAATGACATTAAATATTCTTTATTTTGTTGATAAGAAATAATATCAAAGATATATTGATCCTTTCAGATGTCACAATGTATATGCACGTAACTCATAAACTGTAAAAGTTCTGAATTTCTGAATTTGATACTTGGTGTCAATCTTCCTAGCAGACTTCCTAAATTACAAGCACAAAAATGCATGCAGATTTTGGCCATGCAAAATACATCCACATAGACCAAAACCAACATTATAACTGTTGTAGTTTGTTTTGATTAGTAATACGGAAAGCACTTACAAACATTCTTGATCTGAGTTATCATTCATGACCTGTATATAAAAATTCTTGAAGAAATTCAAAAAAAGGTTGAATGATTTTTACGACATAACATTGCATCTCTGATTTCATATGCACCCAAGGGCATTGCGAAAATATAGTTGACACTATGCGAAACTTTATTGTATACGTATATACACCACTGATAAACTTAACTACATCTGAATGACATAAAACATTCTTTATTTTGGGGGTACGAAATGATATTAAGTTTATATTGATTTTTTCGGATATTCAGTGATTACGTATGTAAATCATGTTCTTTAAGCATTTGATATGTACCGTCAATCTTCTTAATTACAAATGGAATTATCAATATTTCAAACACAAAAAGTAAACAATAATTTTGATCATTAACAGTTATATATATACTTATATATGTTCTAAAGCACACACATAACATAATTATATAATGTAACTGAAAGGAAAGTTTTGTATTGTTACATGATGTATCTTTTGAATTTACAGACAGTTGTTTTACAGATGTTTTAATTTACTATTGTGATTAGTCACTCGTATAAGGGACATTGACAGTATAACTTAAAAACTGATCAAACACTAAAACAAGTAAGTGGTGCAGGGTAGACACAAATTTTCTATGTTGGAGCTGAAGAGGAAACTAAGCTGAGCCAAAGTATCCAGAGCTTAAAAGCGTAACAGCTCATATACAAAACAAACGAAGATGTTTTGAATTTAGGCTTAAAGAATATCAAAACATTTCTCTATAAAAACAAATAGCTACCTTTTTCTTTTTGACTCTTCTGTTTACAAAACGTTGAAAACTTCTTTTTAATTAGAAAAGAATGATCACAGTTCAAGATAATTATAAGTTTCTTCTATGAAAATTCTTTTTTTATCTTCAGATACCCATATCTATCATTTTCAAGAAACTTTAGAAAATTTAAAATGGTTTCTACCCTCACATGCGTGGTAAGCGTAAGTTTCATGTAAGCGCACACACGAAATTTCAAAAAACCGCTAGGTTTGGACATCAGAAAAAAAAAAGAAAAACAAAGCCGGTTTTAAAGTATTTCTTGCTTTCGCAGAAATCCAATAACTATAAATCAATGTTCTGACCAATTGATAGCCTTGTTTAATACCTGGTTTGCGCAGTCGTTGTGGTGTGTTTGTTGTATAGGATTGTGTCGCTGAGATTAAAAGATCTGGTTCTAAGGACAACATGTTCTGACCAATTGTAGCCTTGTGGTAGAGTGCTCGCTTCAATAGGCAATAGATTTAAGGTGTTAAAATTTAATTATAGTAAAAAGCGCCAAAAGAAATAAATTATTGTGACATTATGATTAAAAATTTACAAACAGAGCAAGAACGAGAAGAGCACTTTAAACTTATCGATCAAATCTGGTAAAGTCCCTAGAGTTTGGAAAAAAGCAAGAATAAAACCATTGCATAAATCTGGCGATGCATATGATCCATCCAATTATCGTCCCATATCGATTCTGCCAGTGGTTTCGAAAATTCTCGAGAAGGCCGTGCATTCACAATTGCTAGAGTTTTTAGAGGAGAACAGTCTTATAACGGATAAGCAGTTTGGCTACAGAAGTAATCGTTCTACAAAACATGCCTCCACGCTATTAGTTGATGATATCAGGATGTGTTTGAAAAAAAGAAGAAGCTTTTCCAAAATGTTGTCAAATAATTTGTCTTACTGTTATGCATTTGGAATAAAATGCTGGAAGTTAGAGTTTACCTATTATCCAATGATCAAAATCAGCAACTAATAGAAATCAACAGATTCTACGAAGAATACACACCAGAATTATCGGTAATTGCTAATGAATTAGGAGAAATTGTGCAATGATCATGATATTGATTTTTTTACTAGTCTAATATCCGCAAAGTTTTCTGCAGGTTGATTTCATTGACGTTTATGTTTAGAGAAATACATTCGTATCTTTCGTGAAAAACGTTTCTAGTAATCACGAAATCTCTTCCATTATTATGCGGAAATACAATGTGGAACACGTCAATGATTTTTACCGTTCATTGCTCTATCCAGAAGTACGATATGTTTCTTAATTACTTTTATTTTTTATATACAGTAACTTATTCATTTTAACTTTGCTTACTTTTATAGATCGCGAAGCTGATGGGTATGAACAATGATACGAGTTTCTCTCCAACGGAGCTGATGATTGAACGAGCAACTTATGAAATCAGTCTTTGTAATAGCAGTAGTATCGCCTCTTAGACGATCTTTCGCATACCTGTTCTTGGCAAGGCGTGACTGGATATTAGAACTATTTTTTATAGTTAATTATTGTTATTTACGAGGTAATGACCGAGCCAAAAGCATCTTACAGATTTGGAAATTTGAACATAAAAAGAATATGACATGGTAGTCATTGTCTGAATCCTTTATCCAATAAAACATCTTTTTTTAAGTCCAGACATTAAAGAGGAAGCCCATGCTTCCAAAAGAAAAGCAATGTATTAGCCAATCGGATCTAGATAAGATTGTATTGAAGTGCCGTAGTTTGACAATTTTGCAGTACGTTACAGTATTGTCGTTTCTTATTTATTTCTAAGAACATCGTGCAACATTAAGTTGTTGCCACACTATGATCTCGTCGTTCACATGAATCACATAAATTCCATCCTTAAAGTTTGTAAAAATTAGTCTTAGGGGATTTCAACCAGGCGAAGTGGGCTGGTTTGGCTCACAGGGTTGATTCACATGAAAATGTTCATATGTTCACATCACAAACTGGCCTGACAAATGCCATGAAATTATCATTGTTTATGCACTAAAAGGGAAACATACGCATTGTGTGGAAAATCCGGCGGTTAGAAGTACTCACACCATGTTCCCAGAATTTCGATAATGAACAACAGCTTTTTCATTCGCTCAGTAGTTCAAATGATTTGAAGTACCAGGCGAATGGGATTGCATCAGCCAATCAAAAATCAGTTCGCTCATTCGCGCGACTACAGCGACCTATACATTTCTCATGTGAACAAAAGTTGATTTTTTGGCTTTGATAAGAAAAGTAAGAACTCGGCAAGTCGAAGCAGCTTTGCCAGACAGATTTTATCCATGTGAACCCCCTTACATTTGACAGTTACAAAGAAAACATTTTGCCTGGTATTCCTTCTTTTTCACAACAATACGTTTTCGTTAATCATATAATTTTCGCAGTTTTTACTCTACGACTCAAATCATCCTCCATGTTGCAATAAAGGGTAACATAACACGAAAACTTCTTTCTGAGTGAAAAAACTTCAAAAAATGGGACTGCTGAGAGATAAATGCGAACAACATTATATAAGTATTATGTTCGGTTGTTTCTATACAAAGTGGTATCATTTCTAGAGTACACTTTTAAACTAGCATTCCGGTCTCGATCCATGGTTAACAATGGTTAACCGAGGTGTTAAGTCGGTTAACAAAAGTTTTCTTAAGCCTATGGACTCTGTCGTCCTTATTCTTCATTTTTGTGTATCTGATACTATTGTTGCTGTCTAGAGAGTATTGATACTTGAGAATAGTTAACATCGAATTTTTTGTTCTACCTAAATAAACAAATGTAGATTACAAGCGACAAACTTTCATAAACAGTCACTGTGGAAATATTTTACATGAGTTGGCACTGATCAATCAGTCCTTCGAAATTCATTGTCATGATTATTACATTGAGTTGGCGTCAATTGTTTTGGTGGTTAATTTTGTTTGTTTGTTTGTTGTTTTGTTATGTTTTTAGTTGCTGTTTTCTACTTTTTTCATTATATATTATTCTTGTTATCTTAGAGAAGTCTATACTAGATTATTGTAACAGGATAAAATTCTCCTGTTGGGCCAAAAGTCAAAAGTTAAGCAGAACTTAAACCCAAACGAGTGAAATTAGTAAGAAATAGGCAAATCGGCAGTGAAAACTTAATAAATGAATATTAACCGAATACACAGTCCAGCTTAGATATCTCCATTTGGTATGAGGCAAAAATAATCAATGATTGTTTATATAACCATTTCCCAGCTGTGTGAAACGCCTCTTATTGACTGTATACATCCTTTGGGTCAAAACTGTCAGAATCCGACAGAATGGACCCAACTAAAACACTTTTTTTTTTCTAGTTTGAAGTGGTATCTACAGGGCAAAAATGTAACACACTGAAAGAAGAAAGATCGGAAAAATTATCTGCACGCTGAAACATTTGGGCTATGGCCTGTATTACTAAAACTCTTTAGGAATAAAGTCATCTCTCATTTTAATTGCAAATAATTTTCATGTTTTTGATAGGTTTTTCTGATATTTACATATTTCTTTTTACTACTAATAGTTTTTTCATTATTTCTCAAGGCCCACTTGATCCGTGTTGAGCACCTTTGGAGCCTCTTAAGAGTGGTGCCTGACTTATCTTTCACTTTTCTTTTGCTTGTTTGTTTCATTCGTTTATAGCGGTGTTTTTTCGTTAGTGATGTTTTAAAATTTTGGTGTCTCAATGACATATATATATATTTAAGAATTTTTAGGTTTTTATTATCAGGACACGCAATAATAGCAGTAACTTATTACTGAAGTGTATATATCCTGATTGTAAATATTCATAATAAATAAATAAATAAATAAATAAATAAAATACCTTGGCCATATTGTTGCTACTTCCAGACTTTCAAGTTGTTAACGTGATGATAGGGTGCGCTATGCTTCAGAAAGTTTATCATAATTAAATTGAAATAGTGTCAGAGGTAAAGCGAGGCAAAGCAGATCAGAAGTTAAATATAATTAAAGAAAGACAATTGCGATTTCGTTATTTAATATCGTTGTTGTTACCTAAAATCTAATATCGTTGTGAATGATGGTGTCTTATCTTGTGTCGATTTTTTTTCGTTTGCTTATTTTATTTAAACTTTAGTCAAAAATGTCGGAATTCACCAAAGTGAACTGACAGAAATCCATTATTGAAGATTATTGATTGAAAATCATACACTTTTCTACTTTGGGTCAAATATGTCGGAAGCGACCGAATAAACCCAAAGGGTTTTCTATGTCAAAATCAGTTAAATATTTAACAGATGATGCACATATATGCATAAATATGTAGCTTTTCCATTATTTTTCACACACGATTTCAAATTTTAATTTCACCATTTCACAATTTTGTTCAAACAAACATAACATGCTCCGTACTTTTCTTTCTCGTTATATTGCCAAGAAAGTTGTCAAGATGTACAAAGAGAAGGATGAAGCAGAAATAAAAAAACTCACATATTGAAGCTTTTTCAAGTCTACCCACGGTTAACAGTTTGTTTAATTGTTTTGAACTGTTATTTCGGTTAACAAATGAAAGTGTGGCGACAAAATGAATAGCAGCAACCTTTCCAACAGCTCACAGAATAAATAGAAAGGACATTTTTTTCGTCCTGACATTATAGGAGAGCGTCTCTGATGTGCCTTTACACAATGATAGAAAGATATTAAAGAGAACGCACTCACTTCATTCCGACACAGAAACGTACATGCGAGGCAAACCTCAACCACTAATTTGATTTGGTTCTGCGGCTATGACGTCATCAAAATCTTTGAACAACGATAGGCGATTTTGACCCATCCTTTTCGAAGTTAAGTTCCGTAAAAAGTTTTTACCCGGGATACTAGTCTAATTATAGTAATCCGCAATCGTGTGCAACACATTTAACATGGAGAGTGTTTGTTTTTGTTTTTTTTAACGGTCAAAATCTTCTTAATCGTGGTCATATAGCGACAGCTCGACCACGCAAGACACATTCACGATTAGTTTAAACAGAAACCCTACCAGTGCATTTGATCGTTTTAAATGTTTTGATTGTTCCCGAGATCAAGAAACAATAGACAACTAAAGTATTGCACGAAGATTTATTAATGTTTTTAGGGTAAGTACGCTTTAGAACTTTTTGTTTTTATGTTTTGTTTTTCTTATAGTATGGTTTCTGCGTCATTACTTTAGAACTTTTTTGTTTGCTTTGTTTTTCAAATATAACGCGATTGAAGAAATGAATATCATGGTTTTAATCATGGTGTTCTGTGTTCGTAAAGAAAATCGCAATTGTTAACAATTCACATTTTGACACTTTTAAGACTTTCGCGTTTGGCTTTTATTTACATTAGGGTATGGGGTATGGATATCATTACAGTGATTTTAATCTTTTTGTTGTTTACCTGTACGCACAATTTATTTTTACTACAACTATATCCTATCGTGAAAGATTTATTATGAATATTTTGATGTGTTTCAGATCTTCGATTAAAAAGTTTTTCTGTTCATAATTCCAGTGTTGAACTACAAATGCTTTAGCTGGAATACCTAGAGATTTTTAATTGAGTGCTTTTTTCTGTATTGACGTTAGATTTTTTTAATCACGGGGAACCATTGCATTGCATATGCAATCGATACAATTTATTTTACAGAGTGAAAAAAGTGGATGCACAGCGCGTACTTTTATTTTTGATGGGTTTTGATTTTTCTGTTCTGCGCTCCGGTGTTGATTGCATGCCTGGAAAAGTGTTTGATCTAGATGTCTGTGTAAGTGGATCATTAAATCAGGGGAACCATTGCATCGCCTTTTAACTAGATGCGAAGTTTTGGAAAATATCTCTAGAACCTCTAAGAAAATAACTGACATTTTTTATGGTCCATGACATTGACGAAGGGGTGACAAACAGAGCTTTTACGTCACTAAAATGTTTGATCGACGATATCTCGGTAACAGTTGGTTGTCGCTTAACGATCCTGTACATGTTTCAGTATATCTTTTAGAATTCAGCAATACAGTTAGAACTTCCAAATTCGATCTCTCTAATTTTATGGATCGAAGTTATAGTCAGGGCGCTGAGTGCTACTTTTTGTCAAAAGGAAGGTGGACATCGCGAATGCAAGTTTTTTCGTTTCTTTAACGTTATGTGAATGAGAAAATGTTTGCCGGCGTTGATAAATTTTCTTGTAGTGCCAGTTGCATCGATTTTAAAATCTAGGGCGTTTCAAGTGGGGCGGTATGTTCAAACGTTAATATTACGTCATTAATAAAAAATGTTAAAGGTACTTTTTCCATGTATTTTTTCTATTAGCACTATCTAAATAAAAAAAACAACATCTGCGAACATAATCAACGTTTTTTTTATATTGGGCGTGTTCTAAAGAACTTACGCCCTCATATAACAGAGCGTAATAAGTAAATACAACTATAACTGTGCTACTTGTTTTATAAAGAGCAAATTTTCACACACTTCTCATCTTGAAAAGCTGAAACGAATCTTTTGGGAGCGATGTTGAAAGAAGAAAAGAAAACAAGTAAATAAATAAAGTAAATAAATACGGCGCTTATATAGACCCATACGAAAAGCTGCGAAAATGAAGAATTCAAATCTATAAACTGCTTCTTTAATTTCGAAGAGCTTTTTTATCAAACAGTGGCATCTAGGACTATGATGTACTTAGGCCAAGAAGATTTTCCCTTATGCTGGCACACCAATTGCCAATATTATTCTTCATCTTCAGAAGATTCGCTGTCCGAAGAAGATTCGCTATCCGAGGAGAACTCGCTGTCTTTATCACTGTCTTCTTCGTCACTGCTATCACTACTTCCATCGTCATCATCTAATTCGTCAGAATTTTCACAATTGGTGCACGAGCATAAATCAGTGCACTTCAACGTATGGGATTTGCAAACACATTGCTGAGTTGAGCACTTAGATTTGCGGCAGTTGCATGAAACCAGTTGAATGAGTTCTTTTGGTACAGGATCTAGAATCATCCAAGTAATTTCGAGGTTTCAATATTTCCACTGCTTTCAGGTATATTGCTTGGTCAAGCACGACATCGGCTTCAGTGAGGCCCAGTTTCTCAGCTTTCAATCTTGATTGCAGTAATAATTCTAAAACCACTTCCATTTTTGTTGGTGACTGATCGTTTGCAGGTAGATACGCGATGTTATGAATTGGTTCAGGAGCACCACCTTCTATTTGATAATTGAAACCAGTCCAGTTGGGGATAGTTTGCGACTCTCCATTGTCAACGGCCAAATACCGAAGCAAAATCCAAAAGAAATCCACAAAAGATGATACCAAACAGTGGTCGAAGTTTTCATCATCGCAATCAGCTCCTACTAAGTGGCTTGGGCTCTCTCTTTTCTTGCTGACGTATGTCGACAATGAATTTGGCATAGCTTTGAATGACCTGCGTCGGGGAGGTTTCTTTCTTGTAAGAGTGTTGCGTGATAATTCCACTTCGTTCGATAACTGGATCACGATACCATTCGTGCAATGCATGGACACACCAGATAAACTTTCTGGGTTCACATCATTGTTATCCCACACGAAAGTGACGAATGTTGAAGGCTGAAGTATTGCGGGACAGTAATTCTTTATTGACTGATTTTTCGCAGCTTCATTCGCTAGAGCTGTTTCCAAGACCATAACTTCATCGTAGGATATACCGTGACCAAAACGATTAATCCATTGGATTGTTTTTTTCGAACCAGTTTTCCTTTTAACGCAAAGAGACAGAAGAACATGTTTTGTCGTGCGGTGCTTTCTATTGGAAGCGTGGTAGATGATATCTTCACACAAGGAGTTGATTACTGTTTCTTTCCACTTTCTTCTTTTCTTTCTTCCAGCCTGACTTGTTATCAATTCAGTAACTAGTTGATGCAAATTAAGTGGTGATTTTGTAGACTTCAGGAGAAGGTTATTTTCATCTGGAGGCCATACATCGTATGTCAACGGCATCTGCTGAACTTCTGACCGCACTAATGCAGCTACTTCTGATATTTTTTCATCAACTGACTTCTCCTTTTTTAAATTTTCCAAAATCTCCAACTTTTTCAGTAAGACTTCTATGATTTTTCCCTTCGGAATGGTGTCATTGAAAATGAAAGAGCATCCAGAAGAGGGTGACCACAAACTTACTTCACTATCAAATCTTTTCAAAATCGCTTCGGTTATTGTTCGTACATCAGGAACACTTACGTAATCATCAGAATAGTGTTTGTACAAGTCAACTAAGTCTTTGGTTTTAACTACTTCTGCCATTTGAAGAATGTGCTCATGCACAAACGTGAAAATTTTTTCCAGGGCAACGTCATCTTTTGTCAGCACCTTTCCTATTACAGGTCTTGTGTACGTGCGATAGCAGCTGCGATGGTAATACAGTTCTGTCGCGACTATTTTTCGCCAATCAGCACCTTAAAAATCAAGCAAGATATACAAATAAATTTTCATTTGTACTTTTAACGCTGTTACTGCACAGTTATTTCGTTGAAGTTTATAGACAAGCCGTTTGGAGATTCAAATAGACATACCTGCAACATTATGCATGTAACCTCGGATTATCATTTCGTTGGATTGCCAAAGATTTAAGAGTTGAAGCTGAATTCTCTGTCAGACATTTTTCCAAACTTTCGTAGCCTGAGCCGGTTGCTGATGTCTTTCTTTTGCCGCAGATAATGCACTCATAATCAGCAACAATCTTTCCTATGAAAAAAGATAATATCAGTGAACAACCTTGTTCCCTAGTTTCGCATAATCAATTTTCCCTAATGTTCTCTACCAGGATGAGCAAATGTGATCTGACGTTCCGATAAGATTATATAAGTTATTTAACACTGTAAAGAGAATGCAATTATCCAATGAAACCCACTTACCCAATCTATTTCTTTTCCGAGTTGAAGAACGTGAACATGACGCCGATTGTTCTTCCTCGTCGTTAACTGCTTGGATTTTTTCTTCTTTTCTTTTCCTTATTGATTCAAGGGTCTTGGAGTGGGTGTACGCGTTATAGCACTTTTGATGAAACTGTAGTAAATGTAGGTCATCATCTGCTGAGTTGCCCAGTATCCGTAATAATTCGTGATCTTCTCTCAGATTGCTGTATCAGACAAAGTTCATTTAATGAAAAAAATAAATTTTGAAGAAAGAAGTTGTGAAAAATGCCATGAAATATTCGTACCTGGCGTCTTTAACTTTTTCCAACGCATTAGTCGTAAAATTCCGTAGCTTTTGCCCCGCTGTGTTCACTTGGGTGTTGTGAATAACACATTTGTTTTTTCTCTTTGGCGAACAACAGAGTTTTGCTCGCTTTTTTCCTTTGACAATCTCATCGTTTTCATCTTCTTTTCCAGATTCATGCATGTTCCTTTATATTGTTTACATGCTATCGCCGCAGTCAGGAATTCAAAACTTCGCGCTTTACCGCTCCGCATTGTTTTGGTCTTGTAGTTTACCATATCTACATTTGACACGGGGGTTTTAAAATATTTTAATGAGACTGAAAAATCAAACATAATTTTCAAACAAATCATATTTTCACATTTTCAAATGAAATTAAGTAACTTCTACATAGAAAAACTACGTTTATATTTTTTTTCTCTTAAATATTATCATTTGTGAAATTATGACATGATTTAACCCCCTGGTTTTTTTGAAACAACAACAACAGATGAGAAAAAATGGCGACCACCACACTGCAAGATCCTCTGTCGACATAGAAGGTATTGTTTTGTTTTAAACAGGATCTTACAAGTAAAATAAACGTTGCCGGCAATGTTTTTCGGTATATACAAGCTTTCAATGACATTTTCCAGGCATCATTGAAATGTCCATATGAATTGTAAGTAAAACCATGATTTTTGTCTGTCAGCGCCCTGACTATTATGGTACCTGCACCTTCTGTTTCTTTTTCTTCAGTTTAGGGTTTAGGGAATTAGATAGAGTTTACAGTACTTACGACACTGATGCACTTTCTGTTCGTTATTCTGTGTTCTAGTTTTTCCTAACCATTTTTGAGACGTCATTTTCAGAATTAAAACCTGTAAAAATGTTTTGCACGGGATACTAGTTCCTCCTATAATTCCCAAAAAATGAACATTAGAAATCCTTTCAAATGAATTTATTTGCCTAGCTATATCATTAAGCTTTCAGTCACAATTATTTTAGCGAGCTGTCAGCTTTTTTAAGAAAATTATGAGCGTTTTCATTTGAGTCACTTTTTAGTGATTTTAGCACCACGGGGTCAGGTGTTTATACTAGAAAAAACATGGCTTGTTCACACACGTATGTATTTGTGCTCTCAAAAGTATGCAGAATTTGCAGTAATTACGTCGGCAACAAGCAAAAGAACATTTTTAAAATAAACGAGAAAATATCTAAACAATTAAAGGAAATATTTCATATTGACACAAACAAAGATTTGGAAGATGTTCATCCGAAAAATATCTGTCTCAAATGTTACTCAACAATGCGTAACGTAGAAAAACGAGGAATCAGAACATCTCTAACACCTTATCAATTCTCCATAAAGCCTTGTGTCTCGTGTCCTGTATGTGTACCATAACACAAAAGGAAAGCCAAAGGAAAAAAAACTATGGGGAATCCCAGTAATGCACATTATGTGGAAGCGTGGGATAAATCAAAATCGGATGAACTGTTAAAGGAAACATCTTTCATGGACATCAACAATTTCGAAGAAGGTGTACTTCTCACTCGTTTGCCTAAAGGGATCTTGCAGTGTCAGATTTGTGCGAACCTATTGGCAAGGCCCGTCACTGTCTCTCCTTGTGACCATTCCTTTTGTGCTTTATGCTTACTAAAAACGATAGAAGGCATGGAGATGGATAAGCTACAGTGCCCCAAATGCAGCTCTCGTATCGGCAGTGTGTTTCCATCCAAGAAACTCATTACACTTGTTAACGAGCTTCAAATTCAGTGTGATGCATGTCAGAAACAAATGTGATGGCTGAGCTGAGAAAACACGAATGTCAACATTCTGAGCAAGGTAACTCCACTGAATCATCGCAGACAACAGTAACAGATATGATGAACGTGAGTGTTGATGAAGACATATCTGGAGAAATGAATGATGCTGTAGTTCATATTCTAAAAACGAAAATGAATAGTTCAAAATTGCCAAACAAGAGTATAGTTTTAAACACAGGAGGAAGGGTAAGTTGTGATGTTCAATTCTCTAGTATATAGCTTCAATAACCCTTCTTATAACATAAGTAACTACACTATATCTAATATTATATTATATAACATCATAATATTATTATTATCATTATACATCAGGTTTCACCTTTTCCTCATTTTACAGCCACTAATGTTTACATCAACACCAATACCAACAAAAAACAGTAACAATGCATGTTCTAAGACCATATATAGCAGAAACAGGTTCCTTGTAAATATGGTTCATTCAACTTCTGGGGATTCAAATAAGGCAGTTACTGTACAAGCTGGGAAGCTGTTAAAATCCTTCGACATTGAAAGCAGGAAATCTATTCTTGAAAGTTCAAAAATAGCTAGTGTTGAAATTTCAGAAGACATACTGGTTGCAATGAAAGTTAACATGGGCATTCCATGGGAAAATCTTAAGACAATGGCAAGGTAAACTTTCTAAAAAACAAAATGTTATATATACCTCTTAATCAACCAAGTCAAAACAGTTGAACACTTGTATTTCAGGTGGTTGAAAACATTTCAAATCAACACAGCTTCTGTCAACAAGCAACGAAACATCGCAAAAATGTGGTCAGGTGATGGTGTGATTGTTGAAGATACACCCTTCACATTTGCTATAAAAGATAAAAAAGAAATTTTTGAAATTAAATCTTCAGCTTGGGCCTACATTAATGACTTACCATCACACATAATGAATCATTTAGATAATTTAGATCAGTAAGAAAGTTAAAATCATACATTTTCAGATGTGAAAATATTAACAGGATTTCATATAACAATATTACCTTTTACAAGACCAATCAACTGATATACCCTGAAACTTTTGATGGGGAAATACGTATCAAGATTGGTCGAGACCATGGTGGAGGGTCATTCAAAATGACATACCAAATTTGCAATACATCAAAACCTAATGGCAAAGACAAAACAGTTGGGTTTTAAATATTTGAGGCCAAAGATTTTCGAAGCAATCTGAAAATGGCGTTGTCTAGATTTACAGACCAAGTTGACAGTTTACAATCTATGCAATGGAAGTAAGTTGGGGTTAAGGATTTAAAATAATGGAAAGTAACAGCAAAGTATGCAAGTGTATTTCTTTTTGTTCATTTTAGTGATAGAAAGATTTGTGTTTTCATTGCAGGAGACCATGAGTTTCTTTGTTCCATATATGGTATAACAGGAGCAAACGGTAAATATTCATAAAATCATCTAGTATTTCAAGTATGAAACTTTTGAAATTAATGTTTAATCTTACATAATGTTTAATCTTACACAGGACGTCACTGCTGCTTGTTTTGTACCATAACCAAAGATGACATGCAGAAGTTCACAAATCCACATACTGAACGAACTTTGGCATCATTAACACATGATTTGACTGAATTTCAAGAAAGTGGTGGGGATATCAAAATAGCCAAGCAATTCCACAATGTCATCCATGATCGGTTAGTTGATATTTCACTGGTATATACCTAAAGAGAATAGCATAAAGATATCAGAGTTGTTTATTGAAAGTAATTATCAAATATAACATCTAGATTGCACTTCCTGCTTTACATATATCTTTGGGTACGTACTTGAAGTTATTTAACATGCTGAAGCAGGAGTGTTTCATGTTAGATTTAAAACTGGCTGGCCAAAATGCTGTAAAAAACAACATCACGAAAGAGGAATTTGAAGAAACCATTGAAGTCTATTCTCAAATTCGTGAATTAGAAAAAAGCTTAGAAGACTTGGATGAAAAAGTTCATCTAGTTATCGAAGCCTTTGCTTTGCATGTCCTTAAAAATCCGGACAATAAAGACATAATCCACAAGACGTATCAGCCTAGATTGGATTACCTCATGGCGAGAATCCAAAAGAAGGTTACATATTATTTTGTCAAACAATTAACAACAGTAAAAATTCAAAATAATTTACATTCATTTGTTGTTGTTTTAACAGAATTGTGAATTGAAATCGATAAAAAACAACAAGAAAATGAAGTTAGCATCAGGTTCATGCGTGAAAATTTTAGATGAAACTCTTAATTCCTTGAATGTTCAGCGTCAAGCATACAATGGAAAAAGTTTCGTGGGCAATCATGTTCACAAGATGCTAAAGGTTCGTCACCTTATCTAAATGTGAAATTGTGTGATAAGTCAAGCAATGTTCGGACTTGTTAAACAACAATTAATTTTGAAACGAAAAGCAATAAAAATCAAGTATGATAATAAAACGGTTCATATCATTTTGTCGTCTGACAATAAAAAATGAATAAGATACTACAAAATTTATTAACTTTATTTCAGGAAGAAAATATTATCAAATTATGTAATTCCATCCCCAAAATAGTGCACCAGGAAGGACAGTATGGGACAGAGCTACACAGACTACTTTAATCGGAGAAACGTTCGCGAGAGAAACTTTCGCGAATTTCGCGAATTTCACCCTTTTTCGCGAAAGTTTATCCCGCGAAAAATTTAAAATCACTCATTCGCGAAATTTTGCTCTTATTTCTAAATCGCGAAAGTTTATTCAGTAAAATTTCGATTTTTTTTGCAATTTTTAAAAATTTTAAAGCTACCAAAATGTCGGAGATCTATTTCAAAACCTATGTATATAATAAAGGAGGGAAAGATTTGCCAATTTGATTTTCTTGAAAACATTTTTTTTCTTATAACAAATCAGTCATATTTTGATACACATATACAATAGACGCTGTCAAATATTATCTATGTAAAAAATGTTTTTCAGTCGTCGACAATGACAATATCAGTTGATTCCTTTCCCTGCAGTATATTATCTCCGATTCGCGGTTTCTTTAGTATGAATGACAATGGCGGCGACGATGAGGAGTGGGGACCAGAAGGTGCTAGAAATGTTTTTGATGACGTTTTCAACGAACTTGACGACGAACATTCTTTGTAGTTTTTGAACTCATTTTATCTTCATTTTATTTGTAATAAACGAAAAATACAGATTCGAATGCATGCATTTTGTCAATTTTCTGCATAGAAAATTCCTTTGTTTCCTTATTGTAGCTTTATCAATCAACACGGCGCGTTCCTTCGATCAGCAAGTACTCGATCAAGCCGAAACGATATTGTCGCAACCTTGTAGCAGTTCTTCACCTCAAGTTACTGACGACACGAACGATGACGATGATGTTACAATAACAAACACCATTCCGTGCAATCCCGAAAGCAACTGTAATGCCGAAATACAAGTAGATCCAGCATTCAGATCTCGAATAAGTTTCGACGTCGATTTAAAAAAGGAAGTCGTTCACGAAAAGTTAAAAGTTTCCTCGAAAGTGAAATTTACAAAAGACGAAGACGTGTTTTTGAGTAGAGGTATTTCCAAATATGGAAAAGGTCGCTGGAGCCTTATACTTAAGGATTCTGAATACTCGTTTCACCCTTGTCGAAATAAAGACTCACTCCGGATGCGCGCAGAATCTCTGACATTTAAACGCAACACGAGCCCTTCTGTAAATTTGTAAAGAACGACTATTTGTTATTTCGTTTGAAGGAAATAAGTTATATAAATTAAATCCATTAAAATCATTTTACATCTTCTTCTTCATCTCCCCCAAAGTATTCTTGAGTGCTAATTTCGGAACAACAACTGTCTTCATTGGTTTCAATACCATCGTCTAAATCAACGTAAACGGAATTTCTAAAATATGTTTTGAAATAATGAAAAATACAATACTAGATATGAAACTCACATGACATGATGTACTCTTCAAGTACAAGATCATCCTCCATAGCAACTATCTGTTCGGAATCTCCGTTATTTTCTGTAAAGAGTGCAGAAAAAAAGCGATGTCACTAACACAGCCTGTAATCCATATCAAGTATTTTTAAAACAAAGTACAGCTAACCTTCTCCGTTTTCTTCATCACTGTATTCGTCGCTGTATGGCCACCACACTAACCTTTCCGTCAGCTCTGGTGGAGTGTCATAAAAACCCATCATAATATCCATTATGACATCTTCATCACTGTACACATGAATTGGATGGTCAAAAGATTCCATTAATACTACTTCATCAAGCTCATCCATGTTGCTTTAACCACACAAAAAGAAAGTAACGAAAAGCGTACACAGAACTTAAACAGATGTAAGTGCAATTTAGTACCCAGTCTACATGTTTTTGCTGTTTTGCAGGTTTGGGAACGTGGCCCGTTATCTGGCCCGTGGCCCGTCCTTTGGCCCGTCGTGTTAATAAGGCTTTCTATAGTGTGGCCCGTGGCCCGTCGTTTTCTTGAAATAAAAATCATGAAAATTGAACCTCGGGTTGCCAATGTTTTACCTTAGTTATTTTTCAACACTTTACAACCTTAAAGTCTTAAAAGAGACGGGCCACGGGCCAACACTGTAAGTCTTCATGTTATCACGGGCCAGCCGACGGGCCACGGGCCAGACGACGGGCCAAGTTCCCAGTTCTCTAGCAAGAGAGTTAAGAAGAATGGGCACTAGTTTTTTGGACACATGACAAACTTAGTACCCAGTCTATATGTTGTTGTTGTTTCAGGGGTTTGGGAACGTGGCCCGTGATCTGGCCCGTGGCCCGTCCTTTGGCCCGTCGTGTTTACAAGGCTTTCTATGGTGGCCCGTGGCCCGTCGTTTTCTTAAAATAAAAATCATGAAAATTGAACCTCGGGTTGCCAATATTTTACCTTAGTTATTTTTCAACACTTTACAACCTTAAAGTCTTAAAAGAGACGGGCCACGGGCCAACACTGTAAGTCTTCATGTTATCACGGGCCAGACGACGGGCCAAGTTCCCAGTTCTCTAGCAAGAGAGTTAAGAAGAATGGGCACTAGTTTTTTGGACACATGACAAACTTAGTACCCAGTCTATATGTTGTTGTTGTTTTGGAGGTTTGGGAACGTGGCCCGTGATCTGGCCCGTGGCCCGTCCTTTGGCCCGTCGTGTTTACAAGGCTTTCTATGGTGGCCCGTGGCCCGTCGTTTTCTTAAAATAAAAACTAGGAAAATTGAACCTCGGGTCGCCAATGTTAGTTATTTTTCAACACTATACAACTTTAAAGTCTTAAAAGAGACGGGCCACGGGCCAACACTGTAAGTCTTCATGTTATCACGGGCCAGCCGACGGGCCACGGGCCAGACGACGGGCCAAGTTCCCAGTTCTCTAGCAAGAGAGTTAAGAAGAATGGGCACTAGTTTTTTGGACACATGACAAACTTAGTACCCAGTCTATATGTTGTTGTTGTTTTGGAGGTTTGGGAACGTGGCCCGTGATCTGGCCCGTGGCCCGTCCTTTGGCCCGTCGTGTTTGCAAGGCTTTCTATGGTGGCCCGTGGCCCGTCGTTTTCTTAAAATAAAAACTAGGAAAATTGAACCTCGGGTCGCCAATGTTAGTTATTTTTCAACACTATACAACTTTAAAATCTTAAAAGAGACGGGCCACGGGCCAACACTGTAAGTGTTCATGTTATCACGGGCCAGCCGACGGGCCACGGGCCAGACGACGGGCCAAGTTCCCAGTTCTCTAGCAAAAGAGTTAAGAGGAATGATCAATAGTTTTTTGAACACATGACAAACACATGACAAATGGAAAAGTGAACACAAAAATAAAGTAAAAAAGAATACAAAAAGAAAATTATAAAGATAAAGTAGTGATATCCGGATAAGAAAAATCAAACAGGCTTTATCTTACAGACAGAATAATGTTTCTGCGAAGGGAATTCATTAAACGTTTTTAATTTAGCTGCTTCGCCGGGTGCTGAGCCTTCTCAAATATTTAATTATTAAAATACGGTTAATGCGAATTGAACAAGAAATGATCGACTAACTTAAAACTGTCCTAAATTATTTCAAAAAATTCCTTCATTCGCGAAAGTTTATCTCGCGAAATTTTGCGACTTTTCCAATTCGCGAAAGTTTATCCAAAACATTTCGCGAATTTTTGATCTCGCGAAAGTTTCTCTCGCGAAAGTTTCTCCGATTAAAGTAGCTATAGATGTGTGCACAAAATACAAAGAAATATTTGCAAAATATGCAAAGTGCCACCAAATACTAAATACAAGTAATGATATAACTGCTGAAGATTTGACAAGTTTGGTGAGTTTGTATCCTGATTGCTCCAGTAGTGTTTTTGAAGTATTTTCATTTAGAGTGGATATTACATTTTTTTTAGAGCAATATATCAAAGAATTCATGACGTTATTGAGGGAAAAATGCCCAGATGCATCAATAACGCCCAAGTTACATTTTTTGGAGCATCATGCTATACCTTTCATTAGGAAATGAAAGGCTGGATTTGGGCTTTATGGGGAACAGGGTGCTGAGGGAATTCATCCTACATTTAACCGGTTACATGGTACTTATTGCCGCATGAATCCAAATACGAGACGGTTAATAGCCATCATGGATGCACACCTAACCGCAGTAAATCCAAAGAGTTGAGGAATAAATCCTCCTTTTCTTATTTTCATTCTGAAGTTTGTTATATACGCAATTAGTTTATTTTTTTAGCGAAGAAACCATGGAGAATATGCAATTATACAGTTGTCAAAACTCTCATCTTTGGACTAGAAATGAAGACGAAATAAAACTGACAGCTCTATGAGGTTTTTAGGAAAACATTTCAAAATGGTTCTACTTCAAAATAAGCCAAGTCTCAACGAAATTCCAATGCTAGTTTTTCTTCAAATTCAATTTCCCTAAGTGCCATTTTTACGCATGTAGTAGACATGCTTTTTGTCACCTCGTGGCAGCCCACGTTACCGCCATACTTCTGATATGAAACTTGTACAGCGTGGTCGAAGGTATCTCGAACTTCATAAATCAACAAGAGCCTCATGGCACAAACACGATTGTAAATCTTAATTCAATGTATGCGTAATTTATATTATAGCCATCAGTCCTTATTGTACGAAACTATTGTTAATCAATCGAATATCCTTTTAATGCACATGGTATTGGTAAAAAACAAGAAGGCACTATCTCCTGATAGTGCCTTCTTGTTTTTTACCAATATCTGAAGGCCTGAAGGTCAAAATGGAAAAATTTTTGACTGTGAAGCAAAATTGAAAAAAACTTTTTTCTGCAGAAAGGTCAAATTAGCAATTTCTGAGTGATAACTAATATGAGTGTGATTAAAGGGACTCTTGCGTCCAAACTTTTGTGATGGTAGAACAAAGTTGCTTATGAAGTACTTCTGCAGTTTTTGGAAATTCTGTTTCCTTAGGGAGATATTTATATTTAAAATCATCAACATGCAATGCATAATTATGATGTAATAAGATAGTATTTTGTTGATGCTTGTTACTTCTGAATTAGTATTATTAATACCACGTTCCATTCTTCTGTCAATCAACAGTTATGAAGATGCAATAAAAGACAGATTAACAGACAAAATTCATAGGAACAAAACTTAATTGAAGTACTCAAACACTTATCATAGCCTCATAATACCTGTCTACATATAATTCATTTTAAATATATATAAGGAGCAGATCTGGTTTGTTATCTAAATTTTTTACTAGGAAAAAACAGAATGCTATTGTTTCCTAAACATTGATTAGAATTTTATACAGAGTACAACATGAGTTATGTAATCAACATTTATCAAATAATCAGAACAAGTCAGTTATATACACATTTTTAAATAGTTAAGATCAACATTTATAACTTCTGGATGTGTACTTTCAAAAGTACAGTTCTATAAAAGATAGAAGTTTCCTTAATTTCACATTATAACTTACATATAACTATTCTATTACAATAATAATAATAACAATAATAATGATATATTTCACAGTATCTCCAAAATTTTACAATTGGCTCTTCACCTGGAAATTGAGAAAATTATGTATATGCAGCGTCTAAAAAAATATTGTATATTGAAAAAAATACTGGCAGAAATTAGAGAGACAGTCGTAGTATAGGACGTGGCTAGGTGTGGATAAGGTGAAGGTAGAGTAGAAGGCCCAGAAAGTCGTAAACCAAAAAGCATGTCGACTGAAGCTGATAAAACTAGGCAATGGGACATGACTTAACCTAAGGACTAACGTAATGTAAACCGATGTGTAGGACCAAGTTGAGGTTAGAATCGAATACTAGAACAAAAAAAAACTGTTATAATATATATAAACTTAGATATTAATTCCTCCATGGCAGTAAAGATAGAACTTAGACCAAACTCAAAAAGTAATCTAAAACCTAAAATAGGACTAGATGAAGGTAAGGAGATATGATAAAGGAATATTGGTAGCATTGGTCTTGTTGGAAGTGCGGAATAGGGCTAGGAACAATGCCAAGGATAGGAGGACTTATTAAAATATACTGGTAAACTAGTCTAGAACTTAGCAAGGCTCTTTGCAAGGCCTTGGTCTAAAAAATGTTTTTTTGTTTCACTACAAAATATTTTATAATTTAATTCATCCCGACACTTTTGCGGGAGTCTGTTGAATACCCGCGAAGAATCGTATTCAAAACTATTCACAACAATGTTTGGACAAGCCAACATCGTACCAGCATGTACAGGATTTCTCAAACCTTCAAGGGGCGCCATTCTTTTCATTGGAAGAAAACTCGGCCAGGCTGACGAATTTATGGACTTCCAAGCAAGCTTGGCCATACTAAATTCTGATCGCTCATATATCGGTAGCCATTTCAATGAAATCACATCTGATATGTTTGAGTAGCGGCCACTTCAAAACTGGCACTTGCATTCTGGACTCTCTGAAGCTGTTGATGAAGGTATGATGGTGCGTTCAGGAAAAGTGCGTTACCGTAATCGAGTTGGCTCAGCACCAGTGATTCGGCTAGCTGCTTGCGTAGATGGTATGGTATGAATCGTTTGATACGGGACAGAGTCTTGAGGGTCCCGTATGCCTTTGACGTTGCTTTCTTTACATGGGCGTTCCACTTCATATCCTCACTGAAGGTTCCACCAAGGAGCTTGAATTCTTGGACACGTTCGATAGTTTTCTCGTCGAGCGACTTTATCTCGTAGTCGAACTGATGTCGCCTGGCCATTTGTTGGGTTGTAAAGAGCATAGTTTTTGTCTTTTTGGAGTTGAATAGTAGATTCTGGCTTCTCGACCATCGCTGGAGATCTTTGATATCCTCATTGATCTTCTCAACGCAATCGGCGAACTGAGGTGGTTTTGTGTGGCGGTATAAACTAGTGTCATCCGCATATTGCATACATTCGGCAATCTCTAAAATAAAAGTATGATGCACGATTGCGGATTAGTATAAGTAGACTAGTATCCCGGGTAAAAACTTTTTACCAAACTTAACTTCGAAAAGGATGGGTCAAAAAATCGCCTTTCCCGTAAACGATCCCCGTGATGAAAATTTCAATTTAGGAATTGGAAACGGAAAATGTAACCATGTTGTAGAGCTCGAAAAACTGATCAAAAAAATGTATGGGTTCGTTTCGCTACGACCAACCGTTAGAGAGATATCGCTGATCAAAGATTTCGATGACGTCATATCCGCAGTACCAAATAAGATTTTGGCCCAAATGATGCGTCACCCCATCATCCGTATCGCTGACCCCAAAAGCGTCTGTTATCCCTATTGGTTCTTGAGATATTACCCCAAAAACGTCGCGTTCGATTGGGGATGCAATGCAATAATTCCCCGTGATCATAAAAAACTGACGTCAAATGATGCCACGTGCTTTTGGAATGATCGTGAAAAAAGTGTCTCTCGCCTCTACGTGGTTTTACGCGCACATAAGAGGACGAAGACCGTAAATTAAAACTAAATATGTCACTCTCTAAAATAAAAGTGGTATGCACAATCGCGGATTATTATAATAAGACTAGTATCTCGCGTAAAATATTTTTACGGCTTTAATTTCGAAACGGATGTGCAAGAATCCTGCGTCCCCGTGTGAGAACCTTGTGACGAAAATTTCAATTACGGAATCGGAACTGGAAAGTGTACTGATGTTGTAGAGCTTGAAAAACTGAGCAAAAAAGTGTATGGGATCGTTTCGCTACGACCAATTGTTGTGGAGATATCGCTGATCAAAGATTTCGATGACGTCAAATCCGCAGTACCAAATAAAATTTAGGCTCAAATGATGCGTCACCCCATCATCCGTATCGCTGACCTCCAAAAACGTCAGTTATCTATATTGGTTCTTGAAATATTTCCCCAAAAATGTCGCGTTCGATTGAGGATGCAATGCAATGATTCCCCGTGATCATAAAAAACTGACGTCAAATGATGCCAAGTGCTATTATACTAATCGTGAATGTGTCTTGGTGGGCGAACTGCCGCTATATGACCACGATTAAGAAGATTTTGACCATTAAAAACCAAAAAGCAAACACTCTCTAAATTAAAGGTGGGATGCACACACGCGGATTAGTATAAGTAGACTAGTAACTGGCGTAAAAGTTTTTTACGACTATAATTTCGAAAAAGATGTGTCGAAACATGGAGGTATAAAACAGAAGGAGATCGAACTCAAAATCTGCTATTGTACTATCCGTGATGCGCTGCATTGTTTAAGTCCTCAGTGTGTAATAACATATAATTGCTATCATCTTGCATAATTTTTATAATTTTGGCGTTCTTGCGTGAAAATTTCGTTCATATCAATTCTCCAATGTGATTAAAGATCGTTAGGGTAAAGTTCTTAGCATGCATAATCTGTAGGAATTGGGAGAATTATGCAAAAACGTCACAAATATGCAACGAAAACATTGCAACTTTAGATCTATATATCTCGTGATCCCCTCAAGCAGTTTCGCCGAGCTTCAGTTTTTGAAGAGAGAATAATCCTAAGTTTTACCACGTACCGCGGCACTATCGAGGCGCATTTAAGTCACAAGATATGTAGATTGGAACTTATACAGGAATTACGCGATATCTTCAACTCTGTATAAAAACATAGATTTTCATTTGTTTTTCAAGGAAGCTTTAGGTTTAATAATCTTCTTGTCACTATGCAGCAAGTTGATCCGTTGTTATAATGGATGATATTTGGTTTTTAAATTGTCGTTAATTTTTAAAAAATTATTCGTTTCACCGACAACCAGCCGAAAGCGCATCACGGATAACATCAAAGTGATACCGCAATGAATAGAATAGTCATTATCTGAATAATAGAAAATAAGAGTTCGTTCTCCTTCTGTTTTATACCTCCATGGTTGAAAAAAGGTGACGAAAAATTAAATCACAAAATCGTGACTGGAAAGTGATCCCACGTTGTAGAGCTCGAAAAGCTGATCAAAAAAGTGTATGGGATCGTTTCGCTACGATCAACCGTGGCAGAGATATCGTCGATCAAAGATTTTAATGACGTCATATCCGCAGTACCAAATAAAATTTAGGCCCAAATGTTGCGTCACCCCGTCACCCGTATCGCTGACCCCAAAAAACGTCAGTTATCCCTATTGGTTCTCCAGATATTTCCCCAAAAACGTCGCGTTCGATTAGGGCTGCAATGCAATGATTCCCTGTGATCATAAAAAAATTGATGTCAAATGCCAGGGGTTGCTCGCCACCCATTCTCAGTATGCGTTGTGTCACAGAACTCGTGTAAAAGTTTCTTTTCAGGCATTAATTTTTTAATTCATTTCTTACATTTAAAACAGAAAATTTAAAACTGAAACCAATAGCAATATGGCTCAGAATATATATCTATATGCAGAAGAGAAGTAACTTTTGTGTAAAAATAGCAAAAGCACAGAACTGTTTACCCAGACACAAAACATTGAATAACACTACGAAATGTGAATTGAAAACAAATCGATACCTTCCAACTGTGTTTCTTTTGTGCCAAAGTTACATTGGTTAGCAATCGTTAATGAATTTTTGAAATGATAGTCTGTTCTTCCCAAAACCATCAACATCATGATAAAAACCATGAGTTTCATTTCTTTAACGCTTTACGCGCTTTTTTATTATTAATCTTACCTAAAAAATATTTCAATTGTATAAAAATGCAGAAAAAGATAATCATGCATGGTTGAAATTGGAAAATGATGAAGGGGAATTTGGTGTGAAAATCTAGGTAAAATTATCTTAAAATGGCGTCAAATATTCAAATATGTAAATAATTTCACCTTCATATTACACCAAATTCATTTTCCAATTTCTAAGAATATTACCAAGCTGATTTTTTCAGCATTAAAGCAACCGAACTAGTACACTACACTTCTAAAAAAAAATTAGGAATTTTTTTGGGGCAATTAGATAAATCGGTCCCAGAAGAAACTAAATTTGTTAAAAACTACAAAGCAAAGAATGCTCAAATTGAGGCTTTTCTGCTGTGCTCATCCCCTTTTCAGTGTGTTTTTTGAATTCTACATGAAATTTTGATTCTAGATAGGTAACTTAATTTTTTTCTGACAATTAAGTGTGTCCGCAAAACGCAATATAAGAATTACATCAAAATGTAAACCTAGGCTTAACATTGGAAACAGGGCCTTAACATAAATGGCCATATCTTGAGAACCGAAAGGAATTAGAGGCCTAAATTTTGCAAGGTACATATTCTCAACTAAGCCTTTCTACAGAAAAAATTTGATTTGACATGGAATGACTCTAAAAATAATTGAAACAATGAAATGCCCTTACCAAAAGCCATAATTTAATACCGAAAAGATAAAAAGTAAGAGATAAAAACATAATGCCAAACTTATATGGCCAGGCATAGTACGTAAACGATTACCAAACACAAAATAATGTGTAATCAAGACAAAATATCAGAATCCATCCAGCAATGACATGCACAGTCATATCACATATTGTACAGCAATAATTAATGAATTTCTGAAATTTAATCTATTCCTCTCTTAACTAACCCTTGCAACATCGTTATTTAACCATGTGCTTCATTTCTTTATGGTTTATATTCTTTTCTGACCTAAAAGAAAAAAATTTTAGTAAAGAACAGCTGCTACAATCCACACTAACTGCGACAACCATATTGAAGCAAACAAAAGCAAAAGACATAAATGACAGACAGGCAGAGAGACAAACAACCAAACATCGTCGATAAAATATACAGGAAAATTTAATAAAAAGTATGCATGGTTGAGACATAGTCACAAGAAAAATAGTCTGGAAGATGCGGCCCTAAACGACCGATTTGCAGCATGAACCTCAAATTGATACGGCCCGTACAATTATGGTGCAAAAAACAAGCAGGCAGCAAGACAGGAAAATTTCTTTTCTGGAGATGCTCCTTGATGCAATTTTTGCGGCTATTGATCACGATCTGAAATCAGTAAGTGGTCAGTCAGATGAGGGATGTATTTTAGTTGTTGGTGATATGCCTTATGACTCTTTTTGTTGGGCATCGTTTACTTGTAAACATGATAAATTCTACGTCCTCTAAAATTGCAGAAAAAATGCTTCACACGTTTTTGAAAGGAAACTCATGGAAAAAACTGGTCGAAGAGGGTTGTTATCCTGACCTACAGTTAATAAAATGTGATGTTATTTGGCTTTATACTTTCAAAGATCATCATGGAGATGCTGATAAGTCTTATTCAAAAATTTATGTGCATTGAACAAGAAGATTTGTTTCAAGGGATCAGTAGGAAGTGTTCTGTAGTTGTGGGCTTCTAAATTGTAATCATATTTTGGCTCACTTAACTGATGTTAGAAGCTTTCAAGAAGAATTTTAACTGCAAAGATACTGAAAGATTTTCAATTATTGCTTATTTGAATGGATATGTATTTGGGAATATATATCAATGAATACGTTTCAAGAAAGCTTAATAATCAGCAATGTTTATCAGTTCTCTTGCTGGAAAATTTGACGATATCACTGCATGTTTTCTGGAGCACAAACTGATTGACGTTCATGATTAAAATTGATTTTGGAATGTACGTCCTAATATATTTTTACTGCTGTTGACAACAAGGAAAGCACTTGGTGAAAGATTCCTACATCCTTTACTTATTTCTAAAATAAGGACCAGAGATGACCATGTTATGAAGAAAGAACCTTCAATGAATTTACTTGAAAATTTGCTCCTGCTGTACATTTGCACAAGAACTTTTTCTTTTAAGAAAGATAAACAACAGCCTCACAAGATGAAATCTGACAAAATTAGAACGAAATTGTTGCGGACTTATATTGAAACGAAATCATTGAACTTGGATATTCAAGGACACTGAAGCAGCCTCTGAAAACAGCTTATTTTATAACTATATACATATCATAAAAGCATTAATTGGGCACACTTTCATGAAGACCCTGTGTTTTCGTTGTTCTTATCCTCTACACCCCTCAAAAGTCTGTTTTAGTGGTTAAATTAAACCTAAATCTCAACCTATGTGCCATATTACTGAGAGATAGTAAAAATGGCTGAGATAAAAGTTTCTCTTGGCAGAAGTATTCCCAAAGTGATTTTTTTAATGTAATTATCACCATCATGACTAGCTTGTCTTAAAACCAAAACATTCCAAAACAAATAAAGAAATTGTATCTACAAAAGACATAACAGTTTGGATTCTAACTTTGCTATCAAAAAAGTTCCTTGTGAACAGAATAATTTATGGATTTAAGGTATTTATTTGCTTTAAGTATTTCAATTAGTTTCTGATGAAGATGGGGAAGGGAGGAAATTTCACTTTCTTACACTTGCTGACTCTATTAGCCCAAAGTAATTTTCAAGTGTGTTGACTCCTGCAAATTGTCGCCAATTATTCTACCCCTCCCTACCTATTATTAATATCTATTGCAACGTCCAATCTGCTATTATTGCATCCCTCTTATTATTGAGGACTCCAGAGTACATATTGTATAGATACCAAATATTTGACGAATTCAATCACTGAATGCATGCTGATTCTGATCCCTTTTTTAGATTTGCTTGGATATAAACATGTTAGAAAATAGACATAAAAAATGGCTTAGACCTATGGACACATTCAATGTTATTACGTATGTCATAACATCAACATACAAATTGCAACTGTGCCTAATGCATCTAATAGACCACAACCTCGAAGAACTTAACTCACTAACTAAAAACGTTGGTGCTACCTACATTTATGGCTGAGTAATATGAGAACTTGATGTGGTTGTGCAATAATTTTGGAAGCATAAACATGAACTTTGTGTTGGAAGATTTGAGTGTTTGGGTTTCAAATTCGCAGCACATGATTAATAAAAGAAACTGGTTATGTAGACTGAGATAATGAAGCAGCTTCATATTTCTTTTTGTCATAATAGCATAACAGGGACTTTAGAACAGAAGTTTATTTTGAGGGGGCTATTTGATTAATTGCAAGAAAATTTTAATTGTCTAAAATGGCTAAAACCAGCACTGTTTTTCCTAAATAAGAGGCTCTTTCATGGCCCATAAATATGAGTTGTGTCACTGGAATTATTGAGTTGCATAAAAAATAATAAAATTATTAAGTCTTGCAGGCTGTATATGCTTAGAATAAGGGGTTTGAATGGCAAAAAGGAATTGTCGTTAAAATTTCTTATGTTAAGGAAAAAAGATAATTATAGATTGTCTTGTTGTGGAACTTGATGGTGGAATACTTTTGACTGGTAGGTTTAAAGTAGGGATATATATCCTGAAATCAAAGTCACATATAGAGATAGGAAAGTGCCGATGCTAGCCCAAAATCATATGATTTCGGGAATTTCCCTACTATAGCTAATATTATCATCTTTGTTTTCATAACGCGATATGAGTTACGAAACGTGTTATTATAACCACAAATTACTCATAATTGTAAACAATTAAATGTAGTAAAAAGCAGTTTGTAGTAGTTTCATTTTTATAACATAAATGAGCTAACAATACTCCTAGCTTTACATATAAATTCTACTGCTCTACTAAAATCATTAACTCCATTGTTTTTCAACCATTCTAAAACATCGACGCGACCGTTAAAACATGCACCAATTACACCTCTACTAAAATCAACGACGCCGTTATCTTTCAACCATTCTAAAACATCGATGCGACCGTTAAAACATGCTAATTCTACCCCTTCGCTAAAATCGACGACACCGTTATATTTCAACCATTCTAACACATCAATGTGTCCGTTATAACAAGCACCATATATCCCTTTCTCGAAGTTAGATATACGATTTTTTTCTTTCAACTGTGTTAATATATCAGTATACCCGTTACCACACGCTTGTTTTATAATATTCTCGTAATATTTATTATTTCTATGTATCGATGATAGGTTACTTAGTATTTTTTCGTCTATCTCTATTATCTTATTGGAATCTATCGCGTTGTTAAATTCTATTAATTGTTTACAATGTCTTTTGATTTGTCGAGGTATATCTAACGAATCGATTTTAGTTTTCGAATCTATTGATTTTACAACGTAATCGAGAGCTATAGTATATAACATGCTTGTCATTTTATTTTGATGATTTGTAATACAATTTACTGTGTATAATTCCTTTATACTGTTTTATTCAACTTTTTTTGTTTTTTTACCTCTTACCTTTTGTTATCTTATACATACCTATAATGTCCTCTAGCATATGTAGCAATACCATCTTTTGCAATAATTCTTTTATCATCATCCGCATTGAGAGCGAGTTTGTTTGTTTTTATAGTGTGGACATCATTCTTAATCGATTGAAAGGTCATCTGTTCTCTGTAAACATTCTTACCATCGAACAAGCATCTCTTGTAATCATCAAACCCCATGGTCTTCTTTACTACGCACTTCTTGACTCCCTTGCACTTCTTGTCTTCTTTTCCATCCAGCTGTTTATATGCATAGGTCTTTGCTCTAAGAGCAACAAACTCTGTCATTATCTTACCACCCAACTCATCTTTCATTAGACCGATGACTTTCTTATTCAAACCTATAGGTAAAGGTCTGTTATCTTTCTTATCGTACGCTGAAGTGTCGAATCTCAAAGCTACATCATCAGCGATATCTTTGTAGAAGTCGTCGGTTTTGATGTGATAGACAAAGCTGTCTGTATCCATATAGCAGAGCTTTAGATTGTCACCATATTTTGGTTTCATGTAATCATAGTGAAACTCGTACATAATCGTCTTTGACAAATCAAGAACTGTAGGTCCCAGATAGATCGGCTTGTTCAACACGAGTTTGATCTTTTGCATTTCAGCAGCCATCAAATGTTCACTGAAACAGATACTACCCTTGAAATTAGGTTTCATCACCAGCTTCTCATATTGTTCTTTCTTGGTAGCCAAGCGTATGTCTTTATGTTTACGTTGATTCTCCATAGTTTTACCAAAGACTGAATTGTTCATGAGTTTGAAAAAGTCCTTTTCAAAGTCATTCTTTGATTTAGTACGCAAATTGGTGTTGAAATCGATGTACGGCTTCAACCATGCGCTTTGTCTAAATCTCAGTACTCTATGAACCTTCTCAAGAACAAGACCATGCTTCAGCGCTTGATCAAGTGCACGGATATGAATAGTATAGTTCTTCTTGTCTGAAAGACATGGAGTTAGCTTTTCTACACCATTGATCTTCTTTCGCTCAGGCATAAACGGAAGATCGTTATGTGAATCATGAAGCTCCTGAGGATAGTTCACATCAACTTCAAGAAGATAACCATATTTACCGTCTTTCTTAGCTAACTTTGAAATGAAATCGGTGGTAAATTTATTAGCATCTACCCACTTGAAATTTCCTGTCGGTAGCTTCTGAATCATAGCCCATCCATATAGATTATTTGCATCAAGATATTGGAGATAGCTACTTTCTTCAGTCTTATTATATTTAGCATCCATATACTTGTTATTAGCTTTAGCATGTCTATGAACAGCCTGACAGAGACCTCCTCTAATACCTTGCTCTACGAAGAGAAACATATCCATATCTGATAATAGATCCAGCTCAACCTCTGTCTTTTTCAAACAGGCTTGCCAAGCTAGTCCTGGAGCAGTGTAAAAATGTGCAGGATCCAGTTTATAGTTTGTTATACATGTTTCCCTAAAAGTCTCAAAAACATCAGCAAGCAATAGAACGTCTGTCTTGAGGTAGAGATCATGATACGCACCCATATTTTTATTTTTCATATGTTTCCACACATTCTGCGCATGCGTATAATCAGCATCACTGATACCTTTCATGTTCAACTTGCTATAAAAAGCATCCTTTGGTGGGAGCTTAGTTTCATTAAACTTATCAAAAGAATCAATGTATTCATAAGGATAAACTCCTTTTCTTCTCAATAGATTGAATTGCTCATCACCCTTGAAGAATTTTCGAAGGTTTTTACACTGATCGTCGGATAGATTGTTTACCAAGTTATCCAGACTACTAGCCATGAAACGCACGCTATCGATGAATCTCAACTGTATCTTTTGAACTCTAGTCACCCCATTTTTATCAATGTATTCACCAACCTTAACATCCAATGGGAAAGAGATATATTTTTCTTTGTTTTCAGCGATGACGGCAATCCCTTCATCTCCATACTGTTTGGCTAGTTCTTTGATAAACAGATGAGCATCATATCCGCTCAGATTGTGAAAGACGATCGGTGTGGTTGCAGGGAATTTTATTCAACGCTCAAAATGAGGCTAGAAAAATACAAAGCGGAAAACACGAGAAAATAAAGAAATTCAATATGAGCATAAATATAACATAAAATAAACTTACTGAAACATATATTGCATCCCTCTGTCTAACCACAAGTAGAAAAAATGAATATAAAAAAACATATTATAACATTTCAACAAATGTTATATACACTATTTGTTCACTACGAGCGTAGAATTCAAGTGAGGAAAAAACGCGTGAAAAGCTGAAATAACCAAAGAAGCGTGCAGCGGGAGCAATTATCAAAAGGACAATACAATAAACTAGAGTTAACAAAGTAATAAAATACAACAACTAACAAAAAGAGACAATTAACATGAAAGTAAATTAACACAAACGTAAAGGCTAATGAGCCGTTACACATGGCTCCTCTCGCAAGATGCAATCATGCGAAAGTTCATTCTTCAATTTTCATTTGCACATGTTCATAGATTCGACAATGTTCATGGCTCCTCGTCAGGGATTGAACTTTCTTTATCGACAAGGAGTACTAATTTCGTTATTGGTCGCTTGTAGACAGTTCTGGTTCGACCAATCAGTACATCAACGAAACGAACTTGACCATTTGAATCAGGAAACGTGGTTACGACCTTTCCCAACGGCCAGTTATTTCTGACATCCATGAGTGTGTTATCCTTTAGCAGAACGATGTCGCCAATGGCGAAGTTACGTCTGAAGCTTGCCCATTTGGAACGTCGTTGCAACGATTGAAGATATTCTTTGCGCCACCTGCTCCAGAACTCATTAGCAATATGCTGTACTCTGCGCCAGCGTTTTCGAGAGTAGAGGTCGTCTGATGTGAAGTTTCCTGGTGGTGGTAAGATGACTTTGCTCTTCATGGTAAGAAGATTGATTGGTGAGAGTGGCTGCTCACTGTTTGGGTCACTCACAGCTTCGGTGGTTAGGGGCCGTGAGTTGATGATGGCTTCAACTTCAGTCATCAGCGTGCGAAGAGCTTCTGTGTCAAGACTTCGACCATGACATTTCATCAGTGAGGAGAGGATACTTCTAATGGTGCGGATTTGGCGTTCCCAAACGCCGCCCATGTGACTCGATGCTGGTGGGTTGAAGTTCCACTTCCAATCGATACTAGTGAGAAAGTCAGCAATCCTGGTCTGATCCAATTCTTGAATGGCTTGTTTCAGCTCTTTGTTAGCCCCAACAAAATTGGTTCCATTGTCAGAATAGAAGATGCGTGCCTGGCCTCTTCTTGCGATGAATCTTCTTAAAGCCAGGATGAATGTATCGGTCTCGAGATTGCTGGCGACTTCAAGATGTGAACCACGACAACCGAAGCAGGTGAAAATGACGCCATAATTCTTCAACTCCTTTCGTCTCTCCTTAACGACAAAGGGTCCGAAGAAGTCCATACCAACGTACGTGAATGGTGGAGCCTCTTCAACACGTTCCCTTGGAAGATCTGACATGATTTGATAACCTGACTTCCCTCTGAGGCGTCTGCAGGTGACACAAGTGAAGATGATTCCACGAACAGCACTGTTTCCATTGACGACCCAAAAGCCACGTGCACGAAGCTCGTTCAAGGTGTGGCCACGTCCTCTGTGACTTGACAATTCGTGGCACCAACGTATGATCATCACTGACAGCTTATGTTTCTTTGGCAGAAGAACTGGGTGCTTGGCGTTTTGATCCATCTCTGATCTCCGCAATCGGCCACCCACTCGTAAGAATCCATTCTCATCAATAAACGGGTTGAGATTGGCAATATTACTTCGAATTGGTTCCCCTTTCTTTAACGATGACAACTCGTAGTTAAAAGCAATTTTTTGCACGAATTGGATGATCTCCCCTCCAGCAGCTTGTATTTCGTCCACTGTGAGGTGCCTTTCAGTAACGTGTTTGTGGCCCTTCAACTTGTTCACGAAGCGTTTCACCCATGCTACGATTCGGCATAGCTTTCTCCAGTTTGATTTACGATTGAGCAATTCTTCAAAGATGTGGTCTTGTGGAGTCGAAGATTTACCGACAACGTTGACCTTCTTCACTTCAGGGTCATCTGCTTGGATGATGCGTGGCTGATATTTTTGCTTCCATGTTGCTTCATGTTTCCAAAGGAAATCAGGACCATTGAACCATAAGTCAGCCTTTGTTTTGTTCGATACATCGATTCCTCTGGATGCAATGTCAGCGGGGTTTTCGGACGAACTGACATGGTACCAGTCGGCAACATTTGATGATTCTTTAATCCTTTCAATTCGATTGGCAACAAAGGTCTTGAACCTTTTGGTGGTGTTCTGGAGGTAGCTCAGGACAATTTCACTGTCAGTCCAGAATGTTTCGTCAACGTCTTTCAGTCTCAGTTCGTGCTTCACTACGATCGACATCGTAGTTGACAATCTAGCTGCTGTTAACTCCAATCTGGGCATCGTTACGAACTTGATTGGACAGACCCAAGATTTGCCAAGTACCAATGCACAATGGACTTGACCTTCGTTGTTGACTTGTCGGATGTATGTTGCTTCTCCGTATCCTTTCTCCGATGCATCCGAAACGTGGTGGAGTGTTTTCTCGACAGGAGTGAATCCTTTAGGCTTGAAGCATCGGTTTATGGATATCTCGTGAATTGATTGGAGCTGCTTGTACCATTTGATCCATTCCTTGGCGATTTCCTGCGGAAGGTCGGTGTCCCAGCCTTGACGAAGTGCACACAACTGCTGCAGGATGAGACGTCCCTGGAGTAAAAGTGGTGAAATCAGCCCAAGTGGATCGTATATGCTGCTAAGTGTCGAGAGAATACCTCGTCGTGTGAGGGGCTTGTTAGCTGAGCTGATGACGAATTTGAAAGTGTCCGATGAAAGGTTCCACAACACTCCCAGGGCACGATCAGTTTGGTCTCTCAGCAAGTCGACGTCTTTCGCTGACTCTGCAAGGTCCTCCTTTGCGATGGTTTTCAAAACTGCGGTGCTGTTGCTGACAAACTTAGTGAGGTTGAATTTTCCTTCGTTGCACAAAGCTTTGACTTCCTTGGCGAATCGTATGGCTTCAGCTTCTTCATCTTTCGATTCCAACATGTCATCCATAAAAAAGCTGTCGTTGATGGCCTTGCATACATCTTCCTTGTAGGTTTCTTTGTTGTCGATTGCCGTACTTTTCAGCGCGTAGTTACAGCAGCTTGGCGAGGAGGTTCCCCCGAACACATGGACGGTCATTTCATAATCTGAAGGTGGTTGTGTCGTATCATGTTGATCAAACCAAAGAAATCTCAGGAACGAGCGGTGTTTTTCTGGGACAAACACCTGGTAGAACATTGATTGAATGTCTGCCATGATGCCAATGTCTCCTCGACGAAATCTGCACAGAACTCCTACGAGTTTGTTTGTCAGGTCAGGTCCGCTGAGTAACTCTTTGTTCAGGGAACGTCCTCGAAATTCGGCACCACAATCAAGCACGACTCGGACCTTGTTAGGCTTGTTCGGATTGTAGACACCATGATGAGGTAGGTACCAGGTTTGCCCTGAGATGCCTTGGTTCGACGCTTTCCTTGCATGTCCCTTCTCCAAAAGATTCTCCATGAAGGTTTTGTAGTGCTGTAGAAACTTAGGATCCTTGTCAAACCTTCGTTTTAGGTACTGGAGTCTCTTCTCAGCAACTGAGAGATTGTTTGGCAGATAAGGGTTGGTGGATTTGAACGGTAGTGGTAAACAGTAGTGTCCATTGACACGAGTGACTCCTTCATCCATGATCATTAAAAACTTTTTCTCGTCTTCAGATAGTTGATCTTCTTCAGCGATTACGACAGAATGGTTCTCCACGAAGTCTGTGTTGTAGAGTTTGTCATACATCTCTTCAATGTCCCTTTCCTCAACCTCTTGCTGAAATTGTAGTCGGTGACAATGTTGTGGTTTCTCGTCAGTGATCGTCTGGATGGTGATTCTATTACAGCTGATCGACTTGCTCCCTTGTCCCTTGATTGGTCCGACAATGCACCATCCTAAAGCTGTTCGATATGCGTACGGTCCATTCAACTGACTCGGTATTACTTCGATTGGCTCGATTGCCTTTAGACAGTCGGCTCCTATGAGAATTTCGACCTGGTTCGTGATTACTTCAGGAAGGTGTCGGATGATTGGATTGAGATGTTGCCATTGTTTGACCTTCGACTTGGTGGCAACTTCTTCGGCATCAACTGGGAGTTCCTGTCTGGTGTATGCTTTTTCGATTCGAACTGACGATGATAATGGAGAGGTTGAAGAAGATAATGTAAGTCCTTTGATTATGGTTGATTTGATTCGTTCTTCACCACTGATCGTCTTTAATAATAGTGAAGTCGAACTGCCGGTTAGCCCCATACGATTAGCTAAGCTGTTGGTGACAAAGGTAGCTTGACTGCAACTATCAAGCATTGCCAAGGCGACAGTAGGTCCATCACAGCTCTCGTGATAAACGTTGACTTCAACCACACACATGCTGATGATTTCGTTACACCGCGTTGCTAGACAGGAAGCTTGCACGGCGGCTGTGGAATCCTCCCCTTTTGGTTCGTTTTTGGATTCGTTTTTGAATTCGTTCTTGGTTTCTTTCTTAATATCTTCTGTGCTTAAACTGGAATCCATGAAGAATTGTGGCGTGTTTTGCTCCACACACCTTGCAAACACGTCGGTTTCTGCAGGACTTGGCGTTGTGTTGAGAACTCATCGGTTTCAGGCAACCAAAACAAAGTTTTTTGTCACGAATCACGTCACTTCTCTCGACAATCGACTTTGCCAAGATAAATGGACAATCTTCAGGATCATGGTTGTTGGAGCAAAATGGACAGTGTGGGTACGACGGATGGTTCTTTATCACCGATACCTTCAGTCGTCGTTCAGGTGGTCTGCTCGTACCTCCCTTTGAACTGCTTTGATTGATGGCGGCGCGTGAGTACATGGGGTCGTTAACCAAAATAGTCTCTTGTTCCAAGAACGCGATGAAGTTTTTAAGATTCGGCTCCTTTAAAATTGAACGTCTTAGGATCATAACACGTCGGTTCCAACGATCCGCGGTTGATGGTGGTAGTTTTTCGACCAGCATCCTAATTGTTTCCGGCGTATCCAGGATATTAGAACCATCGCATTTGAAGCTTTGCCACCTGGTTACTTGGTTGAGGAAGTCTCGGAATCCTTTGGGTTTGCTGAATTGTAGATTTGGTAAACTTCTCAGCTCATTACGGTAAGTGGCGAGAACCAGGTGTGGGTCTCCAAAGCGCTCTTTCAGAAGCTTCCGGGCTGTTGCATATCCGGTGTCACTTGGGAGTTGAATGCAATGTCTTATGGTATCTCGTGCTTCACCCTCAGTGAATTTGATCAAACGTGTCAACCGACCTTGTGGATCATCGATTTTGCTCTCAACGACTTCCTCGAAGGTTGAAATGAAATAGAAGTATTCAGTTGGATTCCCACCAAACGCCTCGATGTCAACTTCCGGAGCTTGTTGTTGTTTCAGCATCTTCAAGAGAAGTTCGTTCACGTAGACTGGAGGTGTCGGTTCACGACCAATGGATGATGACGATACTCGTTCAGGAGCAGTATTGATGACGTCACGCTTCGTCGTTTGGGAGTGGACGATATTGTTGATCGGTTTAACTTGTTCAGGTTGAATGATTTCATTGATTTGATCAAGCTGTTCAAGTTTAATTGGCTGATCGAGTTGTTCAAGGTTTGAAATTGACTGATGATCGTCATTGGTCGTCGCCTCGATATGGTTCTGTCTCTGCTGGTCGTTTCCTGTCGCTGAAAGACTTTTAAGGACGCCAATGCGAGCCTTGGAAAGAGCGATCTCCTTCTTGTACTCAAGTCGCATACCTTGGTGAGTGTGTAGTTGCTGTTCGTAAAGCAGCTCATTCTCGGTTTGCAGCTCGGCGATTCGTAGTTGTTCGTTGAACAACTGATCCTTGATTGAAGCAGCACTCCTTCTCGACGAAGATGACGAAGATTTTGAGGATTTCGAGGATTTAGATGATTTGGATGATTTAGACGATCTGCTTCTCACACTGCGGGCATCATCCTTCCTCAACAGGCGGATACGATCGTGTGCAGAACGTTTGGTGAGATTGATTTGTTCTTCAATGTTGTGGAACCAATCTTCGTCCGGTACCTTGTCATCGGCAATGAGTATGGCATTATACTTCAAGTGTGCTTTTTCGAAGAGAGAAGCTGTCTCGTTGTATTGCTGCAACGCATTTTGAATGGATACCTCATCCAAAAGTGTGAGTGATTCTTTCAAAGAACGTCCTCTTCGTTCGAGGCGTTTTAACAGTCTGTGTCGGTCATCGTACAAGGTGCGCAATTGGTAGGCTCGATCCTTGTTGGTAGGATTCCTGTCTCGTCGAGGATACCTTCGGGTTGCAGCATCATCTTCATCACTGAAAACACTTGTGACGTCAGCAGCAACAGCTCCGAGTTGAGCATGTACTTCAGGTGGGCGTTGTTTTGTCGAGATTTGGCCCTCAACGGCTTGTTCCTCCGAAATCGACATTTTGGAGAACGCTATTCGAACTTCGTCCACGATTACAATTATTGTTGGCCTACGCCAATATATGTTTCACTTTTGTGGTTGCAGGGAATTTTATTCAACGCTCAAAATGAGGCTAGAAAAATACAAAGCGAAAAACACGAAAAAATAAAGAAATTCAATATGAGCATAAATATAACATAAAATAAACTTACTGAAACATATATTGCATCCCTCTGGCTAACCACAAGTAGAAAAAATGAATATAAAAAAAACATATTATAACATTTCAACAAATGTTATATACACTATTTGTTCACTACGAACGTAGAATTCAAGTGAGGAAAAAACGCGTGAAAAGCTGAAATAACCAAAGAAGCGTGCAGCGGGAGCAATTATCAAAAGGACAATACAATAAACTAGAGTTAACAAAGTAATAAAATACAACAACTAACAAAAAGAGACAATTAACATGAAAGTAAATTAACACAAACGTAAAGGCTAACGAGCCGTTACAATCGGAATGTAATTAGGTACTTTGTAACGGAGATTACAAGACTGATGTGCAGCTCCACGAAATTTACCTGTAAAATGACAGTGATCTCCAACCTTAATATTATCTTTTTCAAATTCTTTCATACATATGTGACATTTATCTGAATCGATAAATCCCTGTTCCTCTTCATATGTGAGGTCTCGCATTCTTTGTTTAGGAAACATGTTGTATAGCCTTTTCACTTCACTTGCCGCATGATCCACGAAACGTAAAACACAGTCTTCACCTCGATAAAGCATTAGAGGGTCTGAAACTTCACCATGAGCAAATTTGCTATAACAACAGAAGCCTGTGGGGATATGTATACCAACCTTTTTAGTGGATGATCCAATAACGCTACGCGGTTCTTTACAAACCTCTTTTGACAAAGCTTCGAAATCAGCATACATTATGAAAGGAGCTTTGAGCTGATACTGACCGTCATGAAACTTAACGGTGCTACCCTCATTTGGCATCTCAATCTTAGCGACATCATTATTTTTACAATATTCAAAGTGTTCATCTCGTGTTTTCTCACTTAAGAATCCATTGAGACAATTCAAACAATAATGCTCCTTATGTTCATGATTCGAGTTGACCTTACTCAAGACACCACTCAAGTTCTTTACAGCTATATAATGTCTCTTTTCCTCTTCACATAATAAAAACAAAACAACCGTTTCTTTGCGATCAAGATGCTTCGACTTGCGACACATATAGATACCTTCTGTCACATCTTTTGTCAAAACATGCACAGCGATATCAGGGTTCCTCCTCTCAAACAAATCTATTTTATTTAGCGCCATTGGAAACGATAAACCCTCCCAATTATATTTATCAACATGTTTCTTGAGATTCATTATCGTTTGTGGATTTTTCTTAATCTTATCATGATTGAGAGCTGCGATAACAGCCCATTTGAAGCACTCTTCATCATCTTCGTTTTTAGGATTGATTATCGAATACTTACCACTGAAATTCTTAGGTAAAGGCAAGTAAGAGCTGCCTCTCGTTAATTTTAGCTTGTGAAAGTCCACATCAATATTTAAAATTTTATCGATAACAAAGCCGGATTGAGGTAACGCAGGGTTTTCAACCTGTTCGATTATCTTATTGAACATCTTATTAATAACATCAGATATATCGCTTTCACTATGAATTGTTTCCATATTGCTATTGAACGCCTTATCAACGTAGATTGTTGCTTCAGGATTGGATAGATCTTCTTTTCTCCATTTGATCCACACAGTTGCTTGAATTTTTATTGATTTTTTGTTTTTGAGTTCTCTCATAATCAGATCACTTAAAATGGGTCGAACCTTTTTGAGAAACGAATCAACGTCCTTTTTTCCATCTGAGTTTATCTTGAACCTTTTGTAAGAACCCTCAAACGCCATTTCAATGGGGACAAAGGCTTTTGGTTTCACCAATTTTTCATCTTTTTCATCTTTTTCATCTTTTTCATCATTCTTCCTCTTATAGAGATTGAGAATCTTCTTCTTCATCTCTCTGAAAGCGCTACTCACTTTCTCACGAATAGGTTTAGGTGTGTCATTTACTAACCAATCTCTCCATTCATTCAACTTGCTTTTCACAACAGGTCGAGATTTTCCCATTTCTTGTTGCTCAAACAAATCCATATCTTGTTGGGTAGGAATAAATGGAACAGGTCTTGGTGGTGGAACAGGTCGGTTAAACCTAGTAGGTCTCGGTAGTGGAACGGGTCGGACAGGTTGACCATTCCTCATTGGTCTTATAACAAAACCAGGTGGGTTTGCTAATAATTCGATCAACTCAGCTTTTCTGAGTTTTGAGTAGCCAGGTATACCACGCTCTCACGCGATAGCTTTTAATTCAACAACAGTATTTTTAGTAGTCATGTTTGATATACATATGTAATTAGCTCCCTTTAAGGTAGTTTAGAAATTTTTTCAGACTATATAGTTAACATTTGTTACTCGATTTTAAGTAACAAAAAACACAGCCTCTACAAGGTTGAACGAGCCAATTTTTTTTGTTTCCGAACCATCTTTTTCTGCTCATTATTATGCTCTCGATATCTGAGATATTTTTCTTCATTGTTATTTATCCAGTTTGAATAGCGTGTATAAAATGCTTGTTTCGTATCAGGATCGAGAATATAAGATGGATCCTTATCATTCTTTTCAAGTACATCAATCATTTTAGCTTTACTCATTTGCTTAACATATTTTATTTTTCGTGATGCACATAAGTTTATCAATGTATCATAAGTCATTGATCGGTAATCTGATACTCCATTATCGTAATCTGATTCTGTTTTGTCAGTCATGTTTATTCTTTATTCTTTATATAAAAGAGATAAAACTTTTAAGCCACTTTGATGTCATTTTTTTAACAAAATGAGCTAAAATAAAACGTTGTTTATAAATAAAAAAAATGTCAGACACTAAACTTCAAGAGATTTATTATCAACCTCAAAACTTATGGAAAGGACAAAAGGCTGTTCGCAATCTAAGAGGATTCGACTTCAAACCAAAGGTAATTAAGAAGTGGCTATCAAAACAAGCTTTGTGGCAAGTACATTTACCAGCACCGAAACATGTTGAACGTTCACATTATGAAGTGACTAAACCGAATGAGATTCACCAATTTGATATATTGTACATGCCTAGTGATATGCTATATGGTAATAAATACAAGTACATCTTATCCGGTATCGATGTTGCTTCACGTTACAAAGTAGCCCGACCTTTGAAGACTAAGAAAGCCAAAGAGGTTGCCGATATGATAAGAGATATCTATAGAGTTGGGCTCTTAAGAGAGATAGGAAAGTGCGGATGCTAGCGCAAAATCATATGATTTCGGGAATTTCCCTACTATAGCTAATATTATCATATAAGATCTTTGTTTTCATAACGCGATACGAGTTATAAAACGTGTTATTTTGATTACGTAAGCAGTTTCTATTATTATAACCACAAATTACTCATAAATGTAAACAATTAAATGTCTCATAAAAATGTAGTAAAAAGCAATTTGTAGCAGTTTGTAGCAGTTTAAACTTTATAATATAAATAAGCTAACAATACTTATAACATACAGACACAGACACAGACACAGACACAGACACACACAGATCATCGATGCAGTCAAAAAGATCTTCAAAGTCAATATCCAGGTATCATATATAGTTCATTTATTTTTTTTGTTTTATTTTTACCTCTTACCTTTTTGTTATCTTATACATACCTATAATGTCCTCTAGCATATGTAGCAATACCATCTTTTGCAATAATTCTTTTGTCATCATCCGCATTGAGAGCGAGTTTGTTTGTTTTTATAGTGTGGACATCATGCTTAATCGATTGAAAGGTCATCTGTTCTCTGTAAACATTCTTACCATCGAACAAACATCTCTTGTAATCATCAAACCCCATGGTCTTCTTTACTACGCACTTCTTGACTCCCTTGCACTTCTTGTCTTCTTTTCCGTCTAGCTGTTTATATGCATATGTCTTCGCTCTTAGAGCAACAAACTCTGTCATTATCTTACCACCCAACTCATCTTTCATTAGACCAATGACTTTCTTATTCAAACCTATGGGTAAAGGTCTATTATCTTTCTCATCATACGCTGAAGTGTCGAATCTCAAAGCTACATCATCAGCAATATCTTTGTAGAAGTCGTCGGTTTTGATGTGATAGACAAAGCTGTCTGTATCCATATATCAGAGCTTTAGATTGTCACCATATTTTGGTTTCATGTAATCATAGTGAAACTCGTACATAATCGTCTTTGACAAATCAAGAACTGTAGGTCCCAGATAGATCGGCTTGTTCAACACGAGTTTGATCTTTTGCATTTCAGCAGCCATCAAATGTTCACTGAAACAGATACTACCCTTGAAATTAGGTTTCATCACCAGCTTCTCATATTGTTCTTTCTTGGTAGCCAAGCGTATGTCTTTATGCTTACGTTGATTCTCCATAGTTTTACCAAAGACTGAATTGTTCATGAGCTTGAAAAAGTCCTTTTCAAAGTCATTCTTTGATTTAGTACGCAAATTGGTGTTGAAATCGATGTACGGCTTCAACCATGCGCTTTGTCTAAATCTCAGTACTCTATGAACCTTCTCAAGAACAAGACCATGCTTCAGCGCTTGATCAAGTGCACGGATATGAATAATATAGTTCTTCTTGTCTGAAAGACATGGAGTTAGCTTTTCTACACCATTGATCTTCTTTCGCTCAGGCATAAACGGAAGATCGTTATGTGAATCATGAAGCTCCTGAGGATAGTTCACATCAACTTCAAGAAGATAACCATATTTACCATCTTTCTCAGCCAACTTTGAAATGAAATCGGTGGTAAATTTATTAGCATCTACCCACTTGAAATTCCCTGTCGGTAGCTTCTGAATCATAGCCCATCCATATAGATTATTTGCATCAAGATATTGGAGATAGCTACTTTCTTCAGTCTTCTTATATTTAGCATCCATATACTTGTTATTAGCTTTAGCATGTCTATGAACAGCCTGACAGAGACCTCCTCTAATACCTTGCTCTACGAACAGAAACATATCCATATCTGACAGCAGATCCAGCTCAACCTCTGTCTTTTTCAAACATGCTTGCCAAGCTAGTGCTGGAGCAGTGTAAAAATGTGCAGGATCCAGTTTATAGTTTGTTATACATGTTTCCCTAAAAGTCTCAAAAACATCAGCAAGCAATAGAACGTCTGTCTTGAGGTAGAGATCATGATACGCACCCATATTTTTATTTTTATTTTTCATGTGTTTCCACACCTTCTGTGCATGTGTATAATCAGCATCACTGATACCTTTCATGTTCAACTTGCTGTAAAAAGCATCTTTCGGTGGGAGCTTAGTTCCGTTAGACTTATCAAAAGAATCAATGTATTCATAAGGATAAACTCCTTTTCTTCTCAATAGATTGAATTGCTCATCACCCTTGAAGAATTTTCGAAGGTTTTTACACTGATCGTCGGATAGATTGTTTACCAAGTTATCCAGACTACTAGCCATGAAACGCACGCTATCGATGAATCTCAACTGTATTTTTTGAATTCTAGTCACCCCATTTTTATCAATGTATTCACAAACCTTAACATCCAATGAGAAAGAGATATATTTTTCTTTGTTTTCAGCGATGACAGCAATCCCTTCATCTCCATACTGTTTGGCTAGTTCTTTGATAAATAGATGAGCATCATATCCGCTCAGATTGTGAAAGACGATCGGAATGTATTTAGGCACTTTGTAACGGATATTACAAGACTGATGTGCAGCTCCACGAAATTTACCAGTAAAATGACAGTGATCCCTAACCTTAATATTATCTTTTTCAAATTCTTTCATACATATGTGGCACTTATCTGAATCGATAAATCCCTGTTCCTCTTCATATGTGAGGTCTCGCATTCTCTGTTTAGGAAACATATTGTATAGTCTTTTCACTTCACCCACCGCATGATCCACAAAACGTAAAACACAGTCTTCACCTCGATAAAGCGTTAGAGGGTCTGAAACTTCACCATGAGCAAATTTGCTATAACAACAGAAGCCTGTGGGGATATGTATACCAACCTTTTTAGTGGATGATCCAATAACGCTACGCGGTTCTTTACAAACCTCTTTTGACAAAGCTTCGAAATCAGCATACATTATGAAAGGAGCTTTGAGCTGATACTGACCGTCATGAAACTTAACGGTGCTACCCTCATTTGGCATCTCAATCTTAGCGACATCATTATTTTTACAATATTCAAAGTGTTCATCTCGTGTTTTCTCACTTGAGAATCCCTTGAGACAATTCAAACAATAATGTTCTTTATTTTTGTGCTTCGAGTTGACCTTACTCAAGACACCGCTCAAGTTCTTTACAGCTATATAATGTCTCTTGTCCTCTTCACATAGCAAAAACAAAACAACTGTTTCTTTGCGATCAAGATGCTTCGACTTACGACACATATAGATACCTTCTGCCACATCTTTTGTTAAAACATGCACAGCGATATCAGGGTTCCTCTTCTCAAACAAATCTATTTTATTTAGCGCCATTGGAAACGATAAACCCTCCCAATTATATTTATCAACATGTTTCTTGAGATTCATTATCCTTTGTGGATCTTTCTTAATCTCATTGTGGTTCAAAGCTGCGATGACAGCCCATTTGAAACACTCTTCATCATCTTTGTTTTTAGGATTGATTATCGAATACTTACCACTGAAATTCTTAGGTAGCGGCAAGTAAGAGCTGCCTCTCGTTAATTTTAGCTTGTGAAAGTCCACATCAATATTTAAAATTTTATCGATAACAAAGCCGGATTGAGGTAACGCAGGGTTTTCAACCTGTTCGATTATCTTATTGAACATCTTATTAATAACATCAGATATATCGCTTTCACTATGAATTGTTTCCATATTGCTATTGAACGCCTTATCAACATAGATTGTTGCTTCAGGATTGGATAAATCCTCCTTTCTCCATTTGATCCACACAGTTGCTTGAATTTTTATTGATTTTTTATTTTTGAGTTCTCTCATAATCAGATCACTTAAAATGGGTCGAACCTTTTCGAGAAACAAATCAACGTCCTTTTTTCCATCTGAGTTTATCTTGAACCTTTTGTAAGAACCCTCAAACGCCATTTCAATGGGGACAAACGCTTTTGGTTTCATCAGTTTTTCATCTTTTTCATCATTCTTCCTCTTGTAGAGATTGAGAATCTTCTTCTTCATCTCTCTATAAGCGCTACTCACTTTCTCACGAATATGTTCAGGTACATGATCTACTAACCAATCTCTCCATTCATTCAACTTGCCTTTCACAACAGGTCGAGATTTTCTCATTTCTTGTTGCTCAAACAAATCCATATCTTGTTGGGTAGGAATAAATGGAACAGGTCTTGGTGGTGGAACAGGTCGTACAGGTGGGTTTGCTAATAATTCGATCAACTCAGCTTTTCTGAGTTTTGAATAGCCATGTAGACCGCGTTCTCTTGCAAGAGCTTTTAATTCAACAACAGTATTTCGTGAAGTTATATTGTATAATTATTATTTGTGTAATATTTAAGTGATCATGATTGCTTTAAGGTAGTTTAGAAATTTCCAATTTTTTCAGACTATATAGTTAACATTTGTTACTCGATTTTAAGTAACAAAAAAACACAGCCTCTAGAAGGTTGAACGAGCCAATTTTTTTTGTTTCCGAACCATCTTTTTCTGCTCATTATTATGCTCTCAATATCTGAGATATTTTTCTTCGTTGTTATTTATCCAGTTTGAATAGCGTGTATAAAATGCTTGTTTCGTATCAGGATCGAGAGTATAAGATGGATCCTTATCATTTTTCTCAAGTACCTCAAGCAATTTAGCTTTGTTCATTTGGTTAACATATTTTATTTTTCGTGACGCACATAATGCTCGTAACGCACTAAAACCCATTGATTGGTAATCTGATTCTATTTTGTCGGTCATGTTTATTCTTTATATAAAGATAATAAAAACTTTTAAGCCACTTTTCTCGTGTCATTTTTTTAATAAAATGAGCTAAAATAAACGTTGTTTATAAATAAATAAAAAATGTCAGACACTAAACTTCAAGAGATTTATTATCAACCTCAAAACTTATGGAAAGGACAAAAGGCTGTTCGCAATCTAAGAGGATTCGACTTCAAACCGAAGGTAATTAAGAAGTGGCTATCAAAACAAGCTTTGTGGCAAGTACATTTACCAGCACCGAAACATGTTGAACGTTCACATTATGAGGTAACTAAACCGAATGAGATTCATCAATTTGATATATTGTATATGCCTAGTGATATGCTATATGGTAATAAATACAAGTACATCTTATCCGCTATCGATGTTGCTTCACGTTACAAATAAGCCCGACCTTTGAAGACTAAGAAAGCCAAAGAGGTTGCTGAAATGATAAGAGATATCTATAGAGTTGGACCCTTAAACTATCCAAAAGTATTTCAATGTGATAACGGTTCAGAATTCAAAGCCGACGTGACAAAGCTGTTGGAGAAGAATAACGTCGAAATTAAAAGAGTAACTACTAAATATAAGCATACCCATACAGCGTTTGTCGAGGCGTTGAACAAGATACTTGCCGAAAATTTATTCAAAATACAAGATGCTCAAGAACTGAACGATTCGGAAAAGGTATCATCTACGTGGGTCAAATATTTGTATAAACTTGTGGATAGATTAAACGATACGAAGACTCGGATGATCGATATGAAACCGAAAGATGCTATTAAAATGAAAGAGGTGCCTCTCGCTAAACGAGAGAGCTATCCACCTGAAGAAAAATTACCTCAAGATGGTTTGTATAGATATCTATTGCAACCGGGTGAAGAGCACGACGACCATCGAAAAAGAGCAACAGATAGGAAATGGTCAAAAAAGACATATAGATTGAGTGAGGTAATAGAGCAACCTGGTAACCGTGTAATGTATTACCTTCAAGATGGACCTGAACGAGCTTTTGTGAAAGAAGAGCTGATATTAATACCTGAAGATACAGAGCTACCTCCTGATTATGTGCAAGGTTGGTGAATCGTACAAAAGTATCTTTACTAGAAACAAGTAAAGATGAGTCGACGAGATTTTATCTAACGCCATATAATGTCATAATCAAAGAATTGTCTTTCTGAATTCTTTTGAGATTGTTTGAGACCTTTCGGTCTGACAAAGGCCTCTCTAGAGCTCCAACCATAATCATTTAATTCAATGAAAAGTCTTTCAGGCAACCACACCTTATATATATTTCCTGCTCCATCTCTCAACTCTGCATACATAGCTTTTGTAGAAAAAAATTTAACATGATAAATCACGTTTTCAGGTAGCTCTCGCCCCTTTATGATCTCTGCCATTTGTTCCTTGTTTTGCTTTTTGATTGTTTGTTCGAATGTATCAACTGTTGGTAATTCCATTGTCTACATATACTTGTGATCATATCTCTTTATATCAGTTTCATTTATCACTTTATCACTTTTCAAATTGAGGAACACATAACCACACATCCTAGTAACCATTTTCGGTTATGGATTTTTTCAAGTTTTGGAGTTCTACCATCAAACTTTTTTGAAATTGATTTTGGGTTTCAGTCTCCATCTTTCTATCTGTAGAACTGAGTCCTTCTAAAGCTTTGTAATATGTTCCCTGCAAAACCTAGAATTCTTTGTAATTGATCCTCCCATCATTCAATGCCTGTGAGATACTTGTTTCGAAGACAGAAATTGAGGATGTAACAATATCATATAATTTTATCACTTTTTCTACTTTCTTTTGATATCTTTTGATGACAGCTGTGGTAAGTCCGGTACAGATAGAGCCGGCTAAGGCTACACCACCTAATCCTGCAGAAATAGGTATTCCGATAATAGTAGCCCCTGTTGCAATTGAACCGATGCCGGAGCCAATGGTTATAGCGCTTGAGCTAGCATTTAGTAGCATCGATCGTTCTATCGCCTTGTTGTATCTCTTGAGCTTGATGCTAAACTTGTTCTTTAGTTTTATCAACTCTTCAAATTCTGAATTTATTACGCTTGCGTTAAACTTTTCCTGCTCATTCAAATCCTCAGGAGCAGTGGGTAGTTTTGGATAAATTTTACAACTCATATTTAGAGAGAGATTATGTTATATAATAATAAATAATAACTTATCCTCTAAATAAATAAAATGGCGGACATTGACATTGACTCCTTTGGAGAACATGGGATGACGACAGATGAAACAACCGATGAGACGTTTCCTCTCATACCAACTTCAGGTGGTGAACAAATAGATACACGCGGAGCGACGGGTGAAACCTCATTTGGTGGTGGAGATCAGAAAATTGAACTTTTGAAAAATTTTGTTGGTGATATATACAAAAGATTATCTGAAAGGCTCCAGCAATACCCTAAGGTGTTATATACCGATCAGTTTGAAATTAGAGATGGTGAATTATACTACAAAGACAGTAGCAAACCATTGACAAACAATGGAAGACTAAGGGCTACCGGTACTATAGCTGATATATTGCGTAAGGAGGGGTTACGTAAATTAGGGTTTGATATACCTATTGGCAAAATAACTGCACGACAAGCAGTTATGTTAAACAAAATACAAGAAGAACTCCCTTCATCATCTAAAATCACAAAATCGAGTGATGTAGAGCTTGAGGAAATTACGGGGAACATTGCAAATAGTACGGAAGATTTAATTTCAACACTTAGACAACAATCTGTCGATCATCAAACAACTCAGACCGGCGATCTATTTGAATATCCTGTACGTGAGTTGTTAGGATTGGATAAGGCGCTGAGAAACATACGAGGAGGTCTTCAGGAAGAGGTTGCGAAAAAGGTTCGAATAGAACAGCATATCGATCGAGAGAAAAACAAGTTGGAGGAGATGGAAAACGATGCGACATACACAGATGAACAACGAAAAGAGGTTGAAGAGAGAGTGGAGGGATTACATGAAGAGTTGAAAGCTAGGAAAGAGAACATTGATATTCTCAAAGGTAAACTAAACAGTCAAGTTACGAGCATCAAAGAAACCATTGCTAAAGTCCTCGACAAAGATACATCATTGGGTGAAAGGATACGAACACTATTCCGCGAACAAGATATAACAATCGTTAGCATTCTGACAGCGTTTGGTATAGCTGGAAACTCTTCGCAAAATCCTGACAAAGATGGTGATAAAAAGGGCGATGCAAAGGAATGGATAAAAAATAAACTCAAAGCGTTAGCATCACTTCTAGGTAGATTAGCATCTAAAGCGGCAGAGGCTTTACCAGGAATAATTGGATCTATCGTATCGTGGATACTCACTAGAGCAAAAGAAGTTGTAGGTTGGTTAAGTCAAAATTTATGGGCTCTGATTGTAGGGGTTGGATGGATGATCTATACGTACCTCGTGACTAGACGGTAACCACCTGAAAGTGTATATGTTACATGTATCGTGTAACATAATTTTTTGTTGATGGTCTTAATCTTTCAAAATACCACACAATTCCACCAATACCGAGCATACTCAGAGCTATAAAAGCCAACTCTCTTTCATGTTGATTATGACTCGGTGTATAAAAGTCGCTCAATACAGGCTCTCGTGGTAGCGGTTCAAGATGATTACTAAATACACTATTGTACTCTCTCATTGCATCATTTAGTTCTACGAATTTTGAATCAGCCTTCTTTTCGAGCATGAGCTGCTTATTGATAAAATCGATCCTTTCCTGTCGTTTTGCTGCCATTCAATCTGTGCTTTTTGTAATTTTTCTATGGCCAAATCATGACGTTTTCTTTCCTTATCGATTCTGTCTTTGGATAAACTTGAAAACAGATAGCTTGATCCTGTGAAAGCCAAAGCGTTAGCCAAAGCTCCACCCAACATCATTGCGATAGATGCCATATTTAGATATTGATATTTTCAGGTAAAATCTTTTGTTTGATTAAGTAGTCCTTTGTCACTTCACTAGTGGCGATAAGGGCAACTAGTTTTCCCGTATCTTCCAAGTCGAACTTTTGAATAGAGGGAGGTGTCATTTTTAATACCTTTTTTCCTAGCATAGAGTAGCCGATAGCGAAAACGCAGACGACTGATGCATGATATAAATCGTTGATGATACTTTTCTTGTCCATGTTTGTTATATATACATTTTTTTCTTTTTATTCCATTTCATGTTTATTGATTTTCACTGGTATTTTAGATTTTTGTGGAAGGGGGGTGGATGGTGACCCATGGGGTAATATTTGCTCTTTCTTTTTATACACAAAATAAGCAAATCCGCCAACTAAACGGAGAGCTATTATTCCACCTACACTATAGATGTAGTTCATAGGTTGTTCATTTGGTTTGGTGAGAGAGGCCTCAGGCTTCTCCATTTTTTTTTGAGGCGACACTTGTTTTAATTGTTCTCGTTTTTTACGGTTGTATTCCGCCAACTTCTTACCCGCTTCAACCTTTTTTGGGTTCTTCGTTGTCACTTGAATGGGAGTCTGTTCTTCTGACATTTTTGTTATCTGTTGTATTTATATTATCATCGGATTTATTTAAATATCTTTCATTGATATAATGCCACCCGGTAATAAGTGCAACACTGAGTGGTGCTAATAATGGACCGTATTTATAAAATAAGTCACATGTAAATCTTTGAAGAGCAGATTTTAAGAAGGGGTCAGTTTCCAGGTCATTGCTCAGCGCTTCTTGATTGTCTATTCCTAACGTTGTACAAGCTCCCATGGAATAAATACGTATGACTGATTTCTCCAAGGATTTTACTATTTGACCTGATAGGTTAGCCTCGTAGATACTAAAAAGTTCTTCTACCTTTTTATCTTTGAGTTTGTTAATTTGCTCTTCCGTGTATATTTTCCCTAAGTATAGCTTGCTTTTCCCGGTTAAGACACACTCGAGTAATTTTTGTCTTTTACCATCTGAAGGTGGAAATTCACCTGGAACATCATAACTCTGGTT
>BQMF02000841.1:0-74622 GCA_027922465.2 Turritopsis dohrnii
GCAACTTTAATCTATAATGGCCTTCTTAGTAGCAATTCTCCTATAAACATGTGTGCAGAAAATATGGTTTCTCTGAATGATGGATCTGTGAAATTATTAATGCCTCCCTCAGATGGTTTTCTCTAATAATATTGAGTTAATATCATGCGTTTCACATACAAACGTTTCTTTTCGTTCGTGAAAGTTAGCAGAAGAGGTTGCCTTGCAATAAATTTTGCTAAACTCTATATGGGTCCTGTGATGGAGATGATACTTTAACTGAATTTCCTCTAAAAACTTGTTACGCTGTTTTTTATTATTTTTAGGTGATCATGAAGAGGCAATAAATTTATTTAGACAGGTGTTACAATCTCGAAGGTCTATACTTGGGAAGGTACACCCAGGCACTCTTCAAGCAATGAACAATTTGGCAGTGGCTTCTTCCCAGAAAGGTACCTAATATTCTGTGTGTTTTTCTATTTTTTGTATTTCAAAATTTTAATTGCTCGCATTGTTAAAAAATTTTAAGTCATTGTGAGTGTTTATGTTTAAAATTCCTTAAGTTCTGAAGGAACCATTCCTTGCAAACATCAGGTATGTGAACTGTGTGATGGTGGTATATTGAATAATATGTAGCAGATAGTTAAACTTGTAGTTGTACTTCTTTTCACGTTATTCCTCACATTTTCATAGATCACTTTTATTATCCATCATGTAGGTAATATAACCTTATACATGCGACGCGTGAATTTGTTTGAAAAGCTTACCATTGTGTGATAATGTTATAAATGCGCTGATATTCTGATTCTACGATAAAATTAGTGTCTTGATTCATCTATTCACATAAGTAGAACTTTTTGACGTTTGCTAATTGTCTCTTTTCCCCTATCTTTGTGGCTAGGAAGTTGACTAAAACTAGTTAAAATCATGATAAACATGCATATTGAAACAGTGTTTAAGGTCTGCGCAACAAATAGGCGAAAAACATCTGAAGGCATAATGAGTAGCTTAATTTTGTAGTTTGTCTATTGTTCTCTTTATGTACTGTAGTTATAGGAAGTAATGAGTGTGCTGTGTTGTTTTTTCAGTTTTAAAAGTACCTATTGATATTAAAACTCAAAATAATTGATAGAGACTGTTGGGATTTTCTTATTGTAATAAGCTTTTAAATTTGTTTTCAATCCTAAAGAAGCAAAGTCTAGTGGAATTATGATATTGAAATGAATTTATAGATTTCTATTTTTAGCGGAAATGAAATTTTCTAAGGAAGGTATTTTAAAGAACCATTTTCACACATGCGAAAAGGCAACTATAATCTACAATGGCCTTCTTAGTAGCAATTCTCCTATAAACATGTGTGCAGAAAATATGATTTCTCTGAATGAGGGATCTGTGAAGTTATTAATGCCTCCCCCTGATGGTTTTCTTTAATAATATTGAGTTAATTTCATGCGTTTCACATACAAACGTTTCTTTTCGTTCGTGAAAGTTAGCAGAAGAGGTTGCTTTGCAATAAATTTTGATAAACTATATATGGGTCCTGTGATGGAGATGATGCTTTAATTTAATTTCCTCTAAAAACTTGTTACGCTGCTTTTTATTACTTTTAGGTGATCAAGAAGAGGCAATAAATTTATATAGACAGGTGTTACAATCTCAAAAGTCTATACTTGGAAAGGAACACCCAAACACTTTGAGAACAATGAATGGTTGGGCAATGGCTTTTTACCAGAAAGGTACCTAATATTCTGTGCGGTTTTTTTATATATATTTTAAAACATTAATTGTTGGCATTGCTAAAACATTTTGAGTCATTGTGAATGTTTATGTTTAAAATTCGTTAAGTTCTGAAGCAACAATTTCTTGCAAAAATCAGGTATGTGAACTGCGTGATGGTGGTGTATTGAATAATATGTAGCAGATAGTTGAACTTGTAGTTGTACTTCTTTTCATGTTATTCCACACATTTTCATAGAACACTTTTATTATCCATCATGTAGGTAATATAACCTTATACATGTGACGCATGAATTTGTTTGAAAAGCTTACCATTGTGTGATAATGTTATAAATGCGCTGATATTCTGATTCTACGATAAAATTAGTGTATTGATTCATCTATTCACATAAGTACAACTTTTTGACGTTTGCTAATTGTCTCTTTTCCCCTATCTTTGTGGCTAGGAAGTTTACTAAAACTAGTTAAAATCATGATAAATATGCATATTGAAACAGTGTTTAAGGTCTGCGCAACAAGTAGGCGAAAAACATCTGAAGGCATAATGAGTAGTTTAATTTTGTAGTTTGTCTATTGTTCTCTTTATGTACTATAGTTATAGGAAGTAATGAGTGTGCTGTGTTGTTTTTTAAGTTTTAAAAGTACCTATTGATATTAAAACTCAAAATAATTGATAAAGACTGTTGGGATTTTCTTATTGTAATAAGCTTTTAAATTTGTTTTCAATCCTAACGGAGCAAAGTCTAGTGGAATTATGATATTGAAATGAATTTATAGATTTCTATTTTTAGCGGAAATGAAATTTTCTAAGGAAGGTATGTTAAAGAACCATTTTCACACATGCGAAAAAGCAACTATAATCTACAATTTTTAAGTTTTAAAAGTACCTATTGATATTAAAACTCAAAATAAATGATAAAGACTGTTGGGATTTTCTTATTGTAATAAGCTTTTAAATTTGTTTTCAATCCTAACGGAGCAAAGTCTAGTGGAATTATGATATTGAAATGAATTTATAGATTTCTATTTTTAGCGGAAATGAAATTTTCTAAGGAAGGTATTTTTAAGAACCATTTTCACACATGCGAAAAAGCAACTATAATCTATAATGGCCTTCTTAGTAGCAATTCTCCTATAAACATGTGTGCAGAAAATATGGTTTCTCTGAATGATGGATCTGTGAAGTTATTAATGCCTCCCTCAGATGGTTTTCTCTAATAATATTGAGTTAATATCATGCGTTTCACATACAAACGTTTCTTTTCGTTCGTGAAAGTTAGCGGAAGAGGTTGCCTTGCAATAAATTTTGCTAAACTCTATATGGGTCCTGTGATGGAGATGATACTTTAATTGAATTTCCTCTAAAAACTTGTTACGCTGTTTTTTATTATTTTTAGGTGATTATGAAGAGGCAATAAATTTATTTAGACAGGTGTTACAATCTCGAAAGTCTATACTTGGGAAGGAACACCCAGACACTCTTACAGCAATGAACAATTTGGCAGTGGCTTTTTACTACAAAGGTATCTAATATTCTGTGTGTTTTTCTATTTTTTGTATTTCAAAATTTTAATTGCTCGCATTGTTAAAACATTTTAAGTCATTGTGAGTGTTTATGTTTAAAATTCCTTAAGTTCTGAAGCAACCATTCCTTGCAAACATCAGGTATATGAACTGCGTGATAGTGGTATATTGAATAATATGTAGCAGATACTTGAACTTGTAGTTGTACTTCTTTTCATGTTATTCCACACATTTTCATAGAACACTTTTATTATCCATCATGTAGGTAATATAACCTTATACATGTGACACGTGAATTTGTTTGAAAAGCTTACCATTGTGTGATAATGTTATAAATGTGCTGATATTCTGATTCTACGATAAAATTAGTGTATTGATTCATCTATTCACATAAGTAGAACTTTTTGACGTTTGCTAATTGTCTCTTTTCCCCTATCTTTGTGGCTAGGAAGTTGACTAAAACTAGTTAAAATCATGATAAACATGCATATTGAAACAGTGTTTAAGGTCTGCGCAACAAGTAGGCGAAAAACATCTGAAGGCATAATGAGTAGTTTAATTTTGTAGTTTGTCTATTGTTCTTTTTATGTACTATAGTTATAGGAAGTAATGAGTGTGCTGTGTTGTTTTTTAAGTTTTAAAAGTACCTATTGATATTAAAACTCAAAATAATTGATAAAGACTGTTGGGATTTTCTTATTGTAATAAGCTTTTAAATTTGTTTTCAATCCTAACGGAGCAAAGTCTAGTGGAATTATGATATTGAAATGAATTTATAGATTTCTATTTTTAGCGGAAATGAAATTTTCTAAGGAAGGTATTTTTAAGAACCATTTTCACACATGCGAAAAAGCAACTTTAATCTATAATGGCCTTCTTAGTAGCAATTCTCCTATAAACATGTGTGCAGAAAATATGATTTCTCTGAATGAGGGATCTGTGAAGTTATTAATGCCTCCCCCTGATGGTTTTCTTTAATAATATTGAGTTAATTTCATGCGTTTCACATACAAACGTTTCTTTTCGTTCGTGAAAGTTAGCAGAAGAGGTTGCTTTGCAATAAATTTTGATAAACTATATATGGGTCCTGTGATGGAGATGATGCTTTAATTTAATTTCCTCTAAAAACTTGTTACGCTGTTTTTTATTACTTTTAGGTGATCAAGAAGAGGCAATAAATTTATATAGACAGGTGTTACAATCTCAAAAGTCTATACTTGGAAAGGAACACCCAGACACTTTGAGAACAATAAACGGTTTGGCAATGGCTTTTTACCAGAAAGGTACCTATTATTCTGTGGGGTTTTTTTATATATATTTCAAAACATTAATTGTTGGCATTGCTAAAACATTTTGAGTCATTGTGAATGTTTATGTTTAAAATTCGTTAAGTTCTGAAGCAACAATTTCTTGCAAACATCAGGTATGTGAACTGCGTGATGGTGGTATATTGAATAATATGTAGCAGATACTTGAACTTGTAGTTGTACTTCTTTTCACTTTATTCCTCACATTTTCATAGATCACTTTTATTATCCATCATGTAGGTAATATAACCTTATACATGTGACACGTGAATTTGTTTGAAAAGCTTACCATTGTGTGATAATGTTATAAATGCGCTGATATTCTGATTCTACGATAAAATTAGTGTATTGATTCATCTATTCACATAATTAGAACTTTTTGACGTTTGCTAATTGTCTCTTTTCCCCAGTCTTTGTGGCTAGGAAGTTGACTAAAACTAGTTAAAATCATGATAAAAATGCATATTGAAACAGTGTTTAAGGTCTGCGCAACAAGTAGGCGAAAAACATATGAAGGCATAATGAGTAGTTTAATTTTGTAGTTTTTCTATTGTTCTCTTTATGTACTATAGTTATAGGAAGTAATGAGTGTGCTGTGTTGTTTTTTAAGTTTTAAAAGTACCTATTGATATTAAAACTCAAAATAATTGATAAAGACTGTTGGGATTTTCTTATTGTAATAAGCTTTTAAATTTGTTTTCAATCCTAACGAAGCAAAGTCTAGTGGAATTATGATATTGAAATGAATTTATAGATTTCTATTTTTAGCGGAAATGAAATTTTCTAAGGAAGGTATTTTAAAGAACCATTTTCACACATGCGAAAAAGCAACTATAATCTATAATGGCCTTCTTAGTAGCAATTCTCCTATAAACATGTGTGCAGAAAATATGATTTCTCCGAATGATGGATCTGTGAAGTTATTAATGCCTCCCTCTGATGATTTTCTTTAATAATATTGAGTTAATATCATGCGTTTCACATACAAACGTTTCTTTTCGTTCGTGAAAGTTAGCAGAAGAGGTTGCTTTGCAATAAATTTTGCTAAACTATATATGGGTCCTGTGATGGAGATGATACTTTAATTGAATTTCCTCTAAAAACTTGTTACGCTGTTTTTTATTATTTTTAGGTGATCAAGAAGAGGCAATAAATTTATATAGACAGGTGTTACAATCTCGAAAGTCTATACTTGGAAAGGAACACCCAGACACTCTGAGAACAATGAACGGTTTGGCAGTGGCTTTTTCCCAGAAAGGTACCTATTATTCTGTTTTTTTTTCTATTTTTTATATTTCAAAACATTAATTGTTGGCATTGCTGAAACATTTTGAGTCATTGTGAATGTTTATGTTTAAAATTCGTTAAGTTCTGAAGCAACAATTTCTTGCAAAAATCAGGTATGTGAACTGCGTGATGGTGGTGTATTGAATAATATGTAGCAGATAGTTGAACTTGTAGTTGTACTTCTTTTCACGTTATTCCTCACATTTTCACTGAGCTCTTTTATACTAGCCGAAAGAACTTGAAAATGTCCTTCTGTCAATGTAAAAATTATTTTGAAATTCGGTATATTCATTTAAAAAAACAGCTTTAAAGATTCCATTTCCAACATTATGAAACACACTGTATAACCTAACATAATGAGTGTTTAAATTTTATAGTTGGTGTATTGCTTTGTTTGTGTATTTTCATAACAGTACATAGTAAGTTTACTTTAGCGTATCTCAAATTTCAAAAGATCTTGTTTAAAATAATATTGAACACGTTTGCTAAAGGCTATTGGGATTTGCATGTCCAATGAACTTTTAATTTTGTCTTCAGTCTTAACAAAAAGCATAGTCTAATGGAAGTATGAGATTAAAGTCAATTTATTGAATCGTATTTAGATTTCTGCGCAAGCAAAAAATCTGTTAAAACTGGCTGTGGTTTTCTTTTTGGATTTCAGCGTAGCAAGAAATACTTTACAATCGTTTTTTTTTTTTGTTTTTTTTTTCATCTTACTGTCCAAACCTACGCATGTTTGTTTCTCGAATTTCATTGGTTCATACAAAAGCCGTCTTAAAATTCATTTGTGCATAAACCGCCACTATTATGAAAGGGTGTGATTAAACCATTGCATTAATTTTCTCTTCGCAACACTCTCCATCACAGAAGTTATTATATCTTGACTTCTACGCTGTTGTTGAATATAATCGGTATTAAGGATAGTCCATACCCTCCGAGGTGAATTTTTTTGAAAAAAATTTTTTTTCAATATTTCCTTTCAATTTTTTATTTAAAAACAGATTCTGCAATCAGAATTTTAAAATTCCAAATAATTATGGAGTTATTAGCAAAAACCAAAAGGCAAAAAAATCTTTGTTTACACAAGTAATTAATCTTTCGGTGAAATAAAAGAGATTTCTCTCAATATACGCATATGTATGACGCCATACATACTTTTTCGGCTTTGTTTACTTTTCGTATTCAATATTTTGCTTTATTATCGTTAAAAATAAAACCAGGTGGTTTTCTTTATAATTATACACACTATCATTATTCAATGAGATGGTTTTCTACCTTTTTCTACCTTTTCGACTTTTCATACATTCCAACATCTCACATTCACAATAGAATTTGATCGCTATTCAATTTTGTTTACACAAGCGATGGAAGAAGAAAAAATCTTTAAATGTGATTTTCTCTGAAAGTAATTTTAGCTTGATGACCAACATTTAATGAGTTCCAACTCCCCTTGTGAACGAGATATAACCATGCGGGTTTTTTCATTTTGTTCAGTTGGCCTTTGCGCAAAAAAGTTTGCCACATATTTTGAAAAGAATCAAAATTCGCCCCGTGAGGGAGAGTTGAAGTTAAAGAATCAACGTTTTTATAGGGTCATGAACAAAAAGCTTTATATTTTTGGAAGTAATGAGTTTTAAAAAAAACTGTGGCAAACTTTTTTCGACAAATGATCATGGATTTCAAAAGTGCAATTTGTTTGAAAAAAAAGTGTAATGGAGGGGAGTTAGAACTTTTTAATTCAATGCGTTCTAAAATTTACTTTTTTTCTTCTAATTCCTGTCCTTTTCATTTTTAATAAACAAAATATGGATCATTAGACAGATAATTAAATAAGGATTCAGAAAATATATACTTTTGATAAGAAAAAATCAACACATTTCAAATTATCAGGGAAAAACTGAAATCATGCTTAGGAGGGTATGGACTATCCTTAAGATTTCTGTGCGGTGACCGTTTGTTTTTTCATTTATGCAGATATCCTCCCGATGTGATACCGATAGAATAAACGGAGTAATCAAACGAAACAAGAGCCAGATGGCGCAAAACGGTAGCAGCAAATTTGCTTCTAAAAAATTACTAAAAGTTCTTAAAATCTTGGTTTTTTTTAGATATCTCGCTAGTGGCGTGGAAAACAGGCATAAACGTAAAAATGTTGAAATGATTAGTTTATGTAAGAAGGATCTAAGCATAAAACACCAGAAATTAATTTATTAAAGACAAAAGAATTATACATGCGTAGCTGCGCAACGTATGTTTTTTTATAAGAACTATTTTACAAGAACTTATGTCAAAAAAAAAATACGCCACGTGCTTCGTCGACAAAAAAATATGTTTTCAAGTATAATTTCACGAAACCCAACATGAATGCCAACAAATAAATATAAGTGCCCCCCGTCATAAATCCTTATGCCTGCAATAGCATCTTGTTCTTTGTTTTCTTACTGTCCAAACCTAGCGGTTTTTTAAAATTTCGTGCGTGCGTTTACATGAAACTTTTGCGTACCATGCATGTTAGCCGAAGAAGCCATTTACATTTTTTAAAAAGAATTCAAAAGAAGAAATAAATATCTAAAACTGAAGTTTAAATAGAAAATATATACTAGAAACTTATAATAATCTTGTAATAATAATTCTACTGTACTGTGATCATTCGTTTCTAACTAAAAAGTTTGGAATTAATAAGTTTTCAATGCTTTGTAAACAGAGTCAAAAAGGTATGAGTTGTATTAGAAAAAAAAATGTGTGAATGTGGAAATGTTTAAGCTTTTCTAGATACAAAAGATTGATGTTTATTTCATGTGTGGGTTGTAATACTTTTAAGCTCTGGATTCGTGCAGCTCAGCTTAGTTTCCTCCCCAGCTCCAACATTAAGTGTTTGTTTACTCTTCATCACTTTTGTTTGATGCTTCTCTAGTAAAGTTATACTGCCAATGCCCCTAATTACGAGTAATTGTAAGTACATATAAAATGTTTAAAGCTTATATGTGATTTTCGTACGTAATCATTGTGATATCTGAAAAGATCAATGTGAACTTAATATTAATCTTATCCACAAAATAAAGGATGTTTCATGTCATTCGTATGTAATTAAGTTCACTGGTGGTGTATACATGCAATAAAGTTTCACATGGTGTCATTTACAATTTCGCAATGCCTTGGGGTGCATATGTAATCACAGATGTACATTATGTTATACAGCGTGTTTCATAATGTTGAAAAGGGAAATTTTAAAGCTGTTTTTTTAAATGAATATACTTGAATTTAGTGCATCCTGCTTTCGTGAGCTACAACATGGATGTCCGACTCAGCGACTTTATCGAATTCGAATATCTGTTGTTTTACGCTTGAGCGAGTACCTCGTATACACATTAAGCACGATCTTAGTAATGCGAAATTGAATCCTGTTTTCAGCCAGCCGCATATCAAACTTTTAGGTCGTTTTCTTTTTTCTGCTAGGAGTTCTGCTAATCGGGTGAAAAACGTAGCGCATTCTCTGCTCATACCACCATAGCATGAAAATATAAGTGGGGTGAACGAACCATGTTCGATGTTGATTATCCTTTCGTTATATTGACTAATGAATATACTGAATTTTAAAATAATTTTTACATCGATGGAAAGCCATTTTCAAGTTCTTTCGGCTAGTATATTTTTGTGAAAAATGAAAAAGTGGTTTTTGTAGAAATAAGGAAAATGTCTTGGAAAAATGTAATTAAATTTTTAATGGTCGATTAAGACGCGAATGAAAAGAAAAGATTTTTTGAAACAATGACAGCAATTTGGAAAACAATAAACATATTTAAGCTGTGTGTTCACGAAAAAAGTTTAACTTTTATGTTTTTAGATATCAATTTGGTGGTCTCAGCGCAAAGATAAAATTAATGAAACATTTGAATGGATTCAGTGCTTTGAAACAATAAGCACGATGTAATTAAACTACGTGTTAATCGACCATTAAAAATTTACATTTTTCCAAAACATTTTCTTTATTTTTTCAAAAACCAACTTTTCATTTTTCACAAAAAAATACAAGTTGAAGGATGTTGAAAAGAGCTTTCTATTGATGTAGAAATTATACTAAAATTCGGTAACCTCATGGAAAGAAAATTTTCATTTCCAACATTGAGAAACACATTGTATATTCATGTTAGAAATATTTGGCAACTTTTAGAGAGCTTAATATTCCATGAGCCAGTGACATATTAGCCTAACCCATTTGGCACTAAAAGATTGACGTCACCAATGGACACTAAGTATCAGTTAAAGCATTTGGAAGTTGATCAGCTGCTCCCGCTGTGGGGGATCTAGTTGCCTTGGACCCCAAATCACCCGAGCATTTACATTAAAGTACCCATTCCGCAAATGGAGATAAATTGCAGGGAATAAAGTACTTGTCAAACCGGGGGTACGCTCCCCCACCCAAAAGTTTGCAGCAACTAAGCCCATCTGATAAATGGCTATAATTTTGCCTAGAGAAGGTTTATATAGTGACGAGATAATTGGTCAATAAGATTACCGAAAAAATCGGGGGCAGCAGCTGTTCAGCTGGCCTTGATTATTTCGGTGACATCATTTCAAAGGGTTAACACTTGTCTAACCCATAACGAAAATGGCTGAAACATTGTATGGTAAGAGCAGTATAATGTAGCAATTGGACAATTATCTTACAAAATATCCCGGGGTGAGTGTGCGTCAGCTGGTCTCACTTACTCCCATATGACGTCATTTGCAAATTCTAAGAAACTTTCACAAAATCAGACGACCCAAATAGAGATCGGTTGTTTAAAAACGTTAACCAGTCTGCGCATGTTCGTTTATCACCTACAGTAATTACTGGTGACATTGGCAAACCTATAAACTAGCAAGATTAGTAAGGTCTAAATACACAGCGCGGAAATTTGGCAAAATATCAACGCTTGAGAATAAATCTGAAATGTTCTTTTAACAATGACAATTTTCATGTCGTTTTATCATTTGAACTCCACTTTTATAAACACCTTCGTTGTGTATTATGTCTCGTGTATCATCGTAGCTTCTCATAGTCGGTAGTGCTTATGCTCTTGAAAATGTCTCTCCCTGATTTAATGATTCAATAACTCAAATTTTTTATATCGATAAGGATGTTGTGTCTTTACAATATTTCTTCACACGTTGTTTTTTGGTTTCTCTATTACTCCATTTACTTTGTTTCAGGGGAAGATGGAAATCCTGGCCCAAGTAGCAGATAGGAAGATCCTATCATTAAATATTCAGATGACTTCAATCATGGTTCCAACGAAAAAAGATCAAAAGTCTTTCGTGGATTTAGAGACGCATTTTGTGCTAAGATCAAGTTTTGAGAAACTGTTTGATACATTGGCATGTTTTTTTAAATATAGATAAATTTTTTGATATATCGTTCTCATAGATTAACAAAAGTTTGTTTTGTAGTTTTTGTAGTTTTCTTTACTTTTTCTTTAACTCAATATTTCATTACTTACATTATATTCGTATTCATAGCATATTTTTGTATTTTTATATTTTTTATTAACGGAACACATAGTTTTTACAGCTGAGTTTTAGTGTGAGTGTAAAACACAATGTAGACATTTTTGTGTGCCAGTGCCGTGACGAAGATTTTTCATTTCCCATGTCTGAGTCCGAACAGTTTCAGCAGTTTTTTCCGCCCATTTATTATCACCTGGTCAATATTTTAGTGCAAGATCACCAAGCTACAGCTGTTAATCTAGTTAAAGATGTTTTATTTTTTGAAAAGTGCTCTAGACTTAGCACTGCTTTTCTTAACGTTAGTATTTCGTATTGTAAATCAAAAGTGATTCTTTTCAGCAACGTTCTTTTGCAATCTAATTTGTAAATATTTTCAAATCCTATGGGATTTTGTTGTTTGTTTCTGTTTGCATTTCAATCTACTTGAGCTATACACAGTCATTAACGGAGCTTCATTTCATGCGGTAAGTTTTCGACGAATGCTTTTTTTTGTTCCTTATGAAGAAATTTAAAAAGTATGAAAAATGGACAATTGTTGGATAAAAAGTTATTTTACCGTTAATAAACGAAAATTAGATTTTTTGTCCAATTATACAGGGCCGTAACCACGATTTTCAGTGTTATATTTCATAGACCTGCGATTAGTCTTTGACAACAATTTATTCCTGGCTTGATCAGGAATTCAAGAATACACTTCTGTAGATGGAATTGGACACGACAAAAAATTCATCGGTTTTAAAGGCGATTTTCCATTCAACGATTTTGTGCGGTAAAGCACTTTTTTGTGTAATGAATGACGTAATGAATCAGTGAAAAAATTAATTTGATTGGGTAAGAACCTAGCGAGCTATCAATCAGACTGAAGTGAAGTAAACCACATTTTACAAGCGCCAGTTTGTCTGAAAATGAGTGTGCGCATGCTTAAGTTATAAAAGAGATTTTTTTTTAATTTGATCTGATTTTAATTTGCACAAAATTCCAATGAATGGTGTCATTTACAAAAACTGGACTACAACTATTGAAAGAGAAAAAAATGGTTGCCTTGGTGCCCAGATATTAGGCAATACAATGCACCATTTTCTGTTGTATGAAATGCAGAAACACCAACATTAAAAAAGGCTTCTCAATGTGTGCGGAAATACACATAACAACATCCTCATACCTGTTGCCTCAATGAGTACGTACCTTCAATAAGTTTTTCTCGTTCAGTCAAACCAGTATTAAATTTATCAACCCCTTTAATCATGGCGCCCCATAGGCATTCCTTCTTCTTACTAATGACAGAAGAAAGTTGTTGCCAGTACTGTTCATCCATGCTATCATTTCTCACATCAGTAAATTTCAACAATGTAATTTGTCTTTGCGCCTCTCTAAACAAAAACATCAACAAAAACATTCCCTAATAAATACCGTATTTTGTCTAATGTGTATCCGGGCGCTTATTATTGCAAATTTACAAAATTTTGGGAGAGCGCAAATGAGGTTTTACTTAAACAACATGTATTTTCGCCATTAAAAAGAACCTGGACATAGTTGCATAGATGGTTGTGGAGTTCTATGTCTAATTCCTCATCTTGGTTTATCTTCAATGACGTCAACAGGGTTTTTCTTCTTCAAGTATACTAACTGAAGATTTAAAGATTTAAAGAATTTTGGTGGGTGCTTTAAAGAGAGGATGGCCATCTGAGATGAAAACTAACATTTACAAAAACCCAGTCAAGGCTTCTCCCACATTGATGTAGAGTAGTTTTTTGTCTGAAGTAGGTAGAAAGTTGGACAGAGGAAGATGGTGAAAAACTACTGACCAATTGCCCTCTTCAATATACAATACAAACTCAATACAAGTTGCATAAACGAATTTCTTATGGACTACATCGACAGAAAAAAAGTGATAATACAAGAACAAGCAGCAGGATAAAATGGAGTTTTGGGAACAGTCGAACAGTTTCTAATAAATAAAAACTTAACGAAGGAGGTGAGATCAATGCGACGTTATCTCTACACTGTCTGGTTAGACTAGCAAGTAGTTCTCACTATTATGAATGCCCCACAATAGACTGAAAATAAGCAGCAAGTTTGACAATACAATGAATGGTTTAAAGTAATGAGATTATTGTAATGTTTGATATGGATTCGATAAGTGCTTTGGACTTGGCACTGCCTCTTTTTTAGCCGGAGTGTTTCATATTGTCCGTCAGTGGTGATCAATATTTTAGTGTAAGATCGTTATGCTATAGCTGTTAAGTTAGTCAAAGATGTTTTATTTTTGGAAAGTGCTTTAGACGTAAGTCACTGCTAATACACTGAAATACATTAGAACCGGCTTTGGTTCTTTTTCTTCTTTTTCTTACTGTCCAAACATTTCCGTGTGTGCATTTACATAAAACCAAAGCACCGCGCATTGCATGTCAACGAAAGATTTAAAAAAGTTTCTTTGATCAACATTAAATGGGTTTTAAGTAGATATACACATGTTAAGATGAAAAAAAAAATTAGAGAAGAAACTTATCATCTTGGACTGTGGTTATTCTTTTCTAACTAAAGAGACGTTCTCAGCGTTTTGTAAACAGAGGGGTCAAAAAAATTTTTTATATATAATACACATATACATGATGTGGCTTCCGTGGCGCATTTGGTTAGCGTGAGGTCGGCGTTCGTTTTGACGTCAAAATCCGACGTTGTTTTGCTGTTTCCATTTCGACCATTAAACGACCGATGGAATACGACGTCAAAACAATGTTGAAACACCATCTTTGTGCTTACTGGGTTAGATGCCATAATGAATACCGTATTTCCTCTATTTACCGCCTATTGTTTTAAAAATCAATGCAACAAAATCATTTCATATTGATAAAGTACATCAACAATATCCAATGAACAATCTTATTTTAGTGGAGGTCCATGCATTTTTCCGGCTTTTGTTTTTCTAGTATTATTTTAATTTTAAGTAATCCATTATGTGAGGAAAATTATACTAGGCCACTAGCGCCCTTCCCTTGCATGCTAATAAAAAATGCCGTGATTGCACCATAGCCTTTCCTTCTTCTCACTAATGACAGATGAAAGTTGTTGCCAGAACTGCTCATTCATGCTATCATCTCTCATATGAACAGATTAGTTTCAACACCAATCGCCTGCAGAAAAAAGTGTAATGGGGGGTCTCTAAGTGAAGACATGGTAAATATTGTGCTTCAAGGGCAGAGTCTGATTAATCCCGCTGGGCACATTGGTCGATAAATCACTGAGAAAGAATGCATTTCTATAAAGATTTACACACCAATTCTATAAAAATGCTTTCCATAGAGTGATATTTTAACAATTTTGGGCACTGGGTTGGATCTTTACATACTGATATGAAGAAACTGTTAACGAATGAGTGCTTTAATTTTACCATTTAGTCTTCTATCAGTCTTCTATCAGTCTTCTAGTAAATACATGTTTCTTTTATAAACAACACGTTTACAAGCAACACGTTTATAAGCAACATTAGTAAATAGTAAAAATAGTAAAAGTTTAGCAAGAGTACTGCCAGAGTATTAGATAAATCAGCAACATGAAATTTGGAAATGATGCGACACTAGTATGGTTACAGCATTTTCGTAAAGTAAATACATTAAGTTGTTCCGGTACTAGATTGTACGCTTCATGTGATAATTTAAATGTCCCAGACTTTATACTTACCTACTTTAATCAAATAGCTAAAAGGTTCACGATGGTTTTCAAAACGTGACATCTGCAAATTTTCGAATAACGCTTAGCAACAAATTAAGCAACACTAGTTGAAAATCGGTCAAACTTCAGACCATGGTTGCTTATAAAAAATAAAATGTCAACACGCGAAACTTTTTGCAAATTTTAACCTTCAAGCCGTGTCATAATTACTTCGCTGATTTGTGAGCTTAACAAGAAGCCGTATGGCTTGAAGACTTCAGGACGTGTCATGACTGCATAACTAAGTCAATGTTACACAGCGCACGTTGAAAAAGACAACCAAACAACATCATCAACAAATTTACAGGTCGTCTTGAAAAATAAATTTATTTTCGCAAAATATATATTTCTATGATGTATACAATCTATACGGAAAAATGTCATCTTCCTCCACAATAACAAAGTAAATTAATTTATAAGTTATGGAATGAGTCCTTTCAGTCTATTAATTATTTCAACCCGGGTAAACAAAGCAACTTTGATTTTCTTCATGGAATTATCACAGATAACAATAGTTTGTAGAAAGCGTATATTAGATTTATACATCGCGTTTGAAGCTTCGCAGCGGTGTGAATTTAACGTGCTATCTTGCAACGTTTAATCGAGGTTAAGCGACTAATTGAGTACATCAGTGGTGTCACTTTCTAATTCCGATGAATTAACGTAATGCGATGTTAAGAAAATCGTTACTTCGAATGAACAATCTTTGTTTTGTACGTATAACTGCATTGGTGCACCGGCAAATTGTAACTTCTGAAATGCGAGAAAAAATACAAGCAAATTAAAACCAAATTCTTAATATCTTGTACATATGCTGGAGTGAGTTCATGTAAAATCTTTCGATCGTGACAATTCAAACATTGGTAGCCCAGATAGAATGTAGACATGACCTAAACAACCAAATTAATCACAAAACTAACAAGGGAAGGAAAACCTGTCTCTTTCACAATAATAATCACAGATCGAACGAATTCGTGAATATGACTGAGACAAATAAAAAGCGATTCACTTCATTCCTTTTCTTCACATAGTGAATTATAAAAAAAAAAATTACTCTTACCTTTTCCAGTCTTAACATTTGCTATCATCACTCTTATCAGTCAAGTAAATTTTGATGATGAAACAGTCCGAATGCATTTACAACTATTAAGGTATCTTCAAAGGACGCCAAGTTCCGAGCATATGCGTGTTGATTGAAAAACAGCTAGACAGTGTCTAAGTAAAATACAAGAAAAACACATGTAAATAGAATTCCTTAAGGCTGAGTAATGTCCTTATTATACAAGCATCTAGTACTTCTTTAGTGAAAATTGAACACCAAACAGAGTTGAAGTTTGTTTATTTGTCAATATCAGACCATCACAAACTGGTAGTGTAAACCATTCTAAATGTGTTTGTGTTACTGGTGTTTGATTACTTACTTTTTCATACATACTCTACAGCTTATTATGTAATGGCAACTTCTACATATAAAAATTAGGTGCACTTCATTTCATTAAAGATGGCTCACCTTTTTATTTTGTAATTTACCGTTACAAAAAAAAGTAATATAACTATAAAAACACTTTCTTCACCAGATTTTAGAAGTTTATATCAGGAACAGATTCCCTTTGTGAGTTTGAAATTATTGAACATGTTGAATTAAATTTAAGTTCAAGATAATAATGGTATTCCTGAGCATATATGATAGAAAAAGCATTTACCTTCTTTTGATACATCATTCGAACCTTGAATCAAGATTAAACAACCAGAAGCAAGTTTGGATTCAAAATTTCTGAACCAGCATTTTCTGACTACAGAGTTTATCTTTTTCATCCAATTTGTAACACCCAATATTGACATGACTCCAAAAATTGATCCCCACCAGTTCCCCAGGTACAGCTTTACAATTGTGCTGTACAAATAACCAAGGCTTTCCCATAGAATCAAGAGAAGATATATTTTCTTTAAAAGTTTACATATTACTACCTAAAGAGATCACAGAAATTAAAAGAAGTAAACCTTTCATTAGAACGATTTTTTTTATTCTTTCCAGGCTAACAGGTGACTGGGTTAAAAATTGAAATAAATAAATTCTAACTATATACAACCCAAAAAACAATTTCATTAGAACTAATTGAAGTCCTTGAAAGATACTCTGATTGCATCATGATCTGTAAAAAACAAACACTTTACACTTAACTCCATAGAAAACTTTTGAAGTAAATCTTTATGAATGTAGGCATGATCAATCAATGAGCCACTAATGTGTGTAGGTTCAGATACCTGTTGTATAAATCTACCTAGGACAGAAGACAGTTGTGAATTAACATCTAAATTAAAATCACCACCAACAACATTAACATGTTTAGATTCAACTAAATATTGTAATGTTCTCAAGAATAGTGGTATGTGCCTGTCTTTCTGGCGATACACAAGTAAAACATTGAAACAAATTGGAGAAAAACTGGTCTTCTTTACTTGCATGAAAAAAAACCCATTTGTAACAAAAGAATCTTCAACATGTAATTTGGAACTGAAATATATTGCCTGACTCTCAAACTTATGGTGACTGTTTGACATGGCACAGCTCCTTTAAACAAATGGTGATCACAAGTCACACAAATATAATTTTTCCCATTACAACTTGTAATGTCAGTAAACAGTGGGAAAAATTCATATTTGTAGCATTCCCTTTTAAACACCTTCACTGTTCTACAATAAAAGGATCGGTTGCAAACAACACAGACATAGTATGGTCCCTGGCATATTTTAGCTTTAAATTTCGAAACACAACCTACATTTTCCTGATGATTCCTCAAAGCTTTTTGCTTTTTATCAGCATGTTTTTGCGATCCTATGCTCAATGCATATGCAACACGCTTAGAATTTCTATTTTTAATTTTTGAAACTTCAGTGGCTTTCCTTTTTCTGCATTTAGCTTTGGCAGAATCTGATGCATTTCTCTCTCTACATTTAGCTTTGGCAGAATCTGATGCATTTCTTTCCCCTTATTTTGCTTTGGAAGAATCTGATGCATTTCTCTCTCTACATTTAGCTTTGGCAGAATCTGATGCATTTCTTTTCCTACATTTTGCTTTGGAAGAATCTGATGCAATTCTTTCCCTACATTTAGTTTGTTCAATAATATTTTTCTTTCTTTTCTGATATTTTGCCTTATAATATTCATTTTGAAGATTTTCTAAAATAACATCTTCAAGAAAGTCTACACAGATGCTTTGTATTTCAAAAGGGACATAAACATCAGTTTCATCAACATATGTAGAAATCAAATACTTTTCAAGATCAATTTTTGATTTAAATTTCAGTAATGTTGACAAACCATCAGCAATTGCCTGACCAAATATATCTTTACTGTGTGAATCAAACAAAAAGTAACAATTTTTAGTCCATATCACAGAAATGCAATATCCTTTGATAAAAAAAATGAGAGCACTTCCGACTTGATCTTCTGAAGTTAAAAAACCATACAGATCTCCATTACTTAACAAGCCACTTCTGTTATTTAAAAATCTTAACAAGATACGACTTCCAAGTAGGGCTATTTGTTGTGGAAGTTCTGATGCCATTAAGTATCTTCACTATGTAAAGATTTATAGAGGTCATCCCCTTGTATAACAATGAAATCTAAATCATCAGCATTCCATCGGCCAATATGCTTTATTGCTGAGACACAGATTGAAATCAATGCACAACAAGAACACTGCCTGCCAGCTGTGCTACCAAACATTACATCTCCTTCTTGGTGAAACCTTCCTTGGACTGAAGTCTCAATTCTTATATTTCCCTTACACAAAGATGGCATTATAAATTCAGCAAATATATAGCAACAACACTATGCTTTATATACTATGTATAATATATATGGATTATTTCATCTACACACTGGAGGCCAGAAAGTAAAGGAAAGCAAATATATAATGTTATTGCTTGTGGGGGGGGGGGGGGGTTAATACAAACCAGTCAGTCAGTTTTGGTCGCAAAAATAACTGATCATATAACAGGAAACAAAATAAGTTTTGTAAAGTATTGTGTAAAAACAATAATCAGGTGTTTCACAAAAAAGCAATAAATTTTAAGTGCTTGAACAGCAAAGCACAGTGCAAATGGTGCTTGGGGAAAGAACAGAACAAACGGTGCCTCTGACACAAGGCACAGAACAAGTGGTGCTTCGTGAACAAAGCAGAAATTAAACGGTGCCTCTGATACAAGGCACAAAACAAGAGGTAAAGCAAGAAGGTACCGATTAACAGCACAAAAAATACTAAGCATGATCCAGAGACATGAGCTATTTTGATTTATTTGATTTAGCTGTTTGCTTCATAGAACAGCTCAAGTTAAGCCAAATTATGGCCACGTGATAACATAGCCAATTACAAGTTGCAAACCAACATATACACGTGACCTATAGTACTCACAACAGACAACTGAACTGAATAGGAGCGTAATTAACGAATTCACGTAAACAATGCACGAAATCGTTCGTAACTTGGAGTAGTAGTAGTAGGAGGAGAAACTACGGGTATTTTAAAGACTTTACTCCACCACGGGTGTCCTAAAGTCAATTAATGCAGACTAAGGACAGTGTGACAAGTTGATCTTAGAATTGACTTTGCAATCAATTTCTTTGATCTAATGGACCAACGCTTTTCAGGAACTCTCTTAAAAGTAAAGATAGAATTAATCGAAAAAAAATTCAACGGGGAAAACTTATCGTAGGAGAAACCTTTCGTCAATTCGTCAAAAACTCGTCACGTTTCTCCGACAAAACAATCAACCTTGGTTTTATTGAATAAAACCATTTTACATTTTAACTTAGCGGTTAAAAAAAGGCGGCAAAAACTTTAGTCGGCAAAAATATTAGTCGGCAAAAAAATTACTTGGACAAAAGTCACTTGGACAAAATTTAGTCACTTTTTGCCTAAATTTTCGAGTTTCGTCACTTTTTGCTCACCAATTTCCAAGAAAAAAAATGTCGAAGAAAGTTTGGATAATTTGAAAGTTTTTTTAAGAAATAAAATACAACACCAAAAAGGAAGGCTAGGTAAAATAGGTTAATTAGTCAATTTCAATAACAGTTTTGCTCTTCATTGATGTATTTTCGTTATTTTGTTCTTCTTGACCCTTCTTTTTGTTCTTGTTCAGTTTGCGTTTGTCCTGGTGGCGCTTGTTCTTCTTCATACAATTTGATTTCTATTATATTTTCATATTACCGCAAAAAACACCTGATAAGATTTGGCAACACAGAGAAGAAAAATCGGCAATAAGTAGTTTCGCAAGTAGTTTTTGGAAGAAAAAAAAATCGGCAAAAATTTTAGTCGGCAAAAATATTAGTCACTTAGCCAAAATTTAGTCATTTTTTGCCGACTATTTTTTACACGGTAAAACGTTTTATCCGGGATATTCAGGGGCGGATCTAGGATTTTTTAAGGGTTAGGCAAATTTTTTTTGCCAAACGCACATAAGGGCGCAATCGATGAAATTTACGCCAGTTTACGCCCAATCTAATACATACTTTTCGAAATGTAAAAAATCTTAACTCGAATTGATTCGTCCTAACGTAAGGAGTGTTATAATTCAAGCCTGTATTGTTGCACTAACGGAATAAGGGAAATAAACAAAAGAAAACTAATTGAGTATGAATGGAATGTATTGAACTCCGTTATGTAGGCCAAAATAATATTTTCTGCCAGATTGGAGGTTAAGTAAATAACCAATAAATTACTTCATCTGTTCTTCTTCATTTTCTTGATTGCTTGTACATGAACAGGAAGAATCCACCAAATGAAAACATATTTGTAATGAGTCAAATAAATAAATTTTCAATCACCTATCATGATAGATTGGAGCACTCAGATAAATACATGATATTTTATCTATGTACTGGTCAAGATGGTCAGATAGAAAGACAAGAAAAGAAATTATGTTACGAAATAGAGTAAAATGATCAAAATCAAAGTTAGAGACAAGCTCCTTGATCATTATCCAGCAGCAAAATAAAAACAGATTTCTGCACTATACGTTCTTCAAATCAAATAGTATACCCTACCCTTAAAATGATCCATGGTTAAATAATTAATGTCAACCACAATAAGATGGTGTTTCCAGAAATCCTTAAGACAAGTCCAAGAACCTATATATATAAAACTACACAACACCAGATAAATTATGTACTGCTTCCTCTTTAATAAGAGCTACAGCATTTTTTCCAGAATTTAATGTAGAATAGGAAACAAGAAGTCCAACTAAAACATTATGTAATTACCTTTTTCAAAAGAAGACATAAAATAGGTGGTTTTTGTAAAATGAAAGAATAACTCCAAAGATGTTAAAGTGTTCCTGCATCCAAAATGATATTTCGAGGGATGATAGAATGCACAAAGTTGTTTCAGAAGTCTTATAGTTTTTGGAAATTCTGTTTCCTTGGGCAGATATTTTGATTTAAAAATCATAGAATGATACAATACATAATTATGATGTAATAAGATTTTTATTCTTTGTTTATGTGTATAAATATATACACATATATATTATATTATATTATAACTTCATTTTCTTATCACTCACTCAGAGTGAAAGCCTTCTCTCTCCATAGTAAATTAAAAAGGTATATATAGTATTAATGATAATTTGAGAAGTTTAACCTATATATTATCTTATTATATACATCATAAAATATGCATTGCATAAAATGAATGTAAGATTTCAAAAATTAAATACATATCTCAGAAACTGGAAGTAAGTTATAATAACAAGAGGCTTTTTGAGCTTTACCGTATTGGTTCATATCATTTTGGATTCTTTTAAAGTTCTTAAATTCAAAACCAGACAGTCATCTCGAACCAAGAAAAATTATGCTGAACTGTACAAATAAGTTACCAGGTAGAGATACTGGTGCTAAAAAAACCATGCAGCTGCCTACGCAAAACAACTCAGAATAATAACAATGGCTTTGTGTATTATAAACTCAGTGATTCAAACGTAATTTCACAACATTTATAGATGCATTTTTGGCTAACAGAAACAGATACCAAAAATATTTATATACATCATTAATCAATAAAAAACAGGCTTCGGTTCAGTTAACACAAACAAACTTATATACATAGTTGAGCTACTGTAATAATTAACTGTCGTCATACTTATGGTCAACGAATTATGGTGCTAATAATCCATGCTAATCATTTATATTAGCTACATAAAATAATAAAACACTTGCTTTAAAGCAGCCACAATGTTTTCATTTCGCAAAAGCAAAAGAAGAGACACAACTCGAAAAAAAATGCTTTTCCTAGATTTTGAAGTCAGTTTTCAACAGATGTATTAAGTGAATTCAAAATTTCCTAATTAATACTTCATTATTGCTATCAAAAGCTGGAACGATGTTTTCTAGCGAATTCATGTTGAACTGGGTCTAATTCGAAGGTCCCACGGTCGTTTTGTGCAGATTTGGCGACCATTCATTCAATAAAGTGTGTAAACCCATGGTTGTACCTTAGGCAAATTTTCTTCCAGTTCATTCATTAAAGTATGTAAACCCGGGGCTCCTAGGCAAATTTTCTTCGCCTATGGTGAGCGTTAGGCACTAGTCTGTGTTGTCAATGTGACTATGAGAAGTCATTTTCCGGGCAGAGATCAATACCTATAAACTCAAGCTGTAAAAACGTTAATTTGTAACATGGCGCGCGGCGCGCCTCCCCAGAGAATAATCCTATTTGCGAAAGAAAGGATCGGGCGGATTGATGCGATAATCTCTTGATATTTTCGATTATTTTCTGATTATTGTAATACAATACCTTTTCATACAATTTTATGAAAAACATTATTTAACTAATTTTGGGTTAGGCATTTGCCTAAGTTGCCTAACCCTGGATCCGCCCCTGATATTGAAAATAGTATTTTGGTTGAAAAAGTTTTATTGCACCAAATTATGGTCACTTGGTACACTTTCCTCATGTTTAGAATTCTTAACAATAGCATCGTCAGAGAAACCTGATAAAAGAAAGCAGTTTTAATGCGTGAACTTTTGTCTTGTCGAAGTCAATGTAGATACTTATGAATTCCTAAGTATATTAGAGCAAAAATAAAACAAATAACTAATAACAGGTCTATTAAATTTCATTAGACAAGACAAGAGCACAACGTTTAGTAATGTTAATGGTTACTAAAAAACTTTTCTAGACAACAGGGAGAACTGTTTAGATAAACAAAAATGAAAATTTTGTGAAATTTTCCAAATCATCAAAATCATCATCCACTCATAATTGTCGAAATTTACAGTCGACTCTTGGAAATTTAAACATTCGATTACTCGAACTCTTTGACAACATTCGATTACTGTAACTCCTTGATAACACGAACTTTTTCGTTAGAGAACGAAATAATTAAAACAAGATGCCCTTGCGGGCATAAGGATTTCTGCAAGATCAGCTGAAGTATGAAAAAAAAAGACTATGACATTCTTGAAATTTAAGAAAAGTTTAATCACTTCCGCAACATATATTTATTAAATTTCTAATCATGTACTTCCCAAAAATCTGGAAAAAACATAATTGTCACTATGCAAAACTTTATACCAATAAACACCAATAAACTTAATTATATCTGAATGACATAATGTTCTTTATTTTGTTGGTACGAAATGATATTAAGGATTCAGTAATCAAATCAGATAAGAAAATGAGTATGCATGTAAGTCAATGTAAATGTTATGAATTTATGAATTCCATATGTCTTGTCAATCTTCCTAACAGAATTCCTAATTCACAAGGACAAAAAGGAAAACGTAGATTTCAATGATACGAAATACATCTATATACATATAAAATCAACATACATAACTGAAAACAGAAATTTGTGCTTTAATTTGAGTAACAATATGTCATTGCCATCTTTTTAATTTAAAAACACGCATTACCTGAACTAAATTTCATGAAAAAATTATAAAAATTTATTCAGAAACTTAAAAAACATTAAATTTTTAATTACGTATACACGCCAGGGCATTATGAAAGGATAACTGACACAATATGAAACTTACATTAACTCCGAATAAACTTAATGAACAAATTAACATCAAATTTATATACTTTCAGATATCACAGTGATTACGTATGTACGGTCAATCTTCCTAATTACTAAGACTTCCCAAACACAAAAATAGGATTATGAAAAATCTGACCTTAACTTATCAAAATTAGCAAACATAACTGAAAGCAGAAATTTGCGTTAAAGGATGTCCAGTATTTAGAATTTACAGACAATCAAAGTAAGTAAATAGTAAGTCCCCATTCCTAATTCAAAACATTGATAATACAGCCAAGAACTATACAAGTAAATAGGCTAAAATAGCTAGAGAAACATCAAACATAAAATGATGCACAGGCAGAGGGTAGACAAGACATTCTTGTATGTTGTTGGAGCTGAAGAGGAAACTGAGCTAAGCTGTATGTATCCAGAGCATAAAAAGCACTACAGTCCACACATGAAACAAACGATATTTCGTATTTAGAAAGGCTTAAAAGAATCCCAGACATTTTCCAAAAAATAAAAGCATTCTTTTTCACACACTGTTTTTATAAAACATTGAGAACTTGTTTTTAGAAAATAATGAACACAGTAGAATCATTGCAAGATAATTATAAATTTCTCCCCTTTCTCCCTTAAATCTTCTTTTAAATCTATTCAGGGTATTGATCAATCAATGTGGAAGTCTATGTGGGTTTCTTCGGTTTCTTCTACCATTATGCGAACGGCATGCAAATGTAAAGTCGAAAAATACCCGGATGATCACATGGCGGAAACTCAAGCCAATAAACTAGCGCTATTAAAGTTAATTAGCACCCTTTCTTAATAGTGGCGCTTTATGCAGCAATGAATTTTGAGACGGCGGCTGTATGAACCAATGAATTTCGAGATAAAAAAATCGCTAGGTTTGGACAGCAGAAGAAGAAAAACCAAAGCCGGTTTTAAGGTATTTCTTGCTTTCGCAGAAATCCAATTAGAATTCCTACCAATTTCAACACTCGGAAACTTGAATGATTTTCCTTATCTCCTGAGAGCTCGAGTTTTCGAGAATTTACTGTATCTGTTTATAACTAAGCCATCAAGAAAGAAAATATGATTGATGGATTGTAAATCTTCAGAATTTACATGATCACTTCGACCTCACAAAACGTATTAGTGAACATTGTTTCGTATTGACACATTGTAACAAGCACCTTGATTCCTCTTTTCATCTTAACAATCTCTGATAAAAGAACTCTGTCGGAAAGAACTTTCGACAAAACGAACTTTGCTTTTATGTTTATTCAAAGTAAGCATATGAGGAACAAATAGATAAGAATAAACGTAAATTGTTATACTACCTTGCTGACCAGGCAGACACTGGACTTTGGTTCTTATCTGGCCAGCTACTTTGTCAAGTCATCGTTTTTGAAACACTAGCATTCATTTATTTATTGCCCCCGCAGCGAGCGTAAGCGAGCGAGGAGGCATAGTAGTTTCACGAGATAGGCGAATGTCAGTTTCCGATTTTGTTCTTCATCATCATCATCATCATCATCATCATCATCATTATCATCATCCTCCAACTTTCGTGTTGACGTTACACGGTGGAATACAATTGTTAGCTGACTTTGTTTTTTTCCCGTTTCAAAGCATGGTACTGTAAGTGGGAGACAGAATGTTTTTCTCTTTCCTAATTTATTATTATATTATACTATGTTATTTAGGAAGATCGTATGCTAAAATTGCTTAGACATTTTTCGTGTTACTTTTGTGTTGTTTTAGTGAAATGAACGAAGAGGATTTTGAAGCACAGCTTGATATCCGAAATTTTGCCAACCATACATTTTATTTTTTTATATATTTTAACTCTAAATTTTTCTTTCAATAATTTTGTTTAATGCACTGATTTTTGGCGGATTTGCCTTCAAAAGATTTTAGTTGGATTTCTGTGTATACAAGAAAGCCATATTACAAATTGTCGTTCTTCGTGTTTTTTTTCTTTGATTGTCTTCCAAACCTAGTGTGATCACGATCAATAAAACCTATATATTTTTTTCTTGTTTTTTTTATGTAAGCTTTGGCTATTTTTTGTTTTAAATCAAAGTTTGAAACGTATGGATTTTTCGTTTTAATTTTTTTTTTTTTTTAAAGTTTTTTTTTGGCTCTTACAGAATGTTTTTAACAAATCATATTTTAATTATAAAAATTATAAAATATGTATCCATGGTTTCAATTCACACATTTCTCTTGTTTGTAGCAAATACTTTCTAATATTACTTGTTAAGCCTTATTTACACTTTTTGAAAGGTATATTAGCATCAGTGTAACTTAGACCTAAGAGATAACAAAAAGTAACAAAGTTTTGTGCATATTTTCATCTGTTTAAGTGTAGATCTATTTGGTTTGCATATTGCAAGTTGGTTTTGAAATGCCAAAAACTGATTTTGTCGAAATACTTAAGCATATAACTTTGCCTCATATCAGGTCCCAAATCAACCCAAACATTTTTTTTTCGGCCAAAAACTTGTTTTCGTTTCCGCTGTTAATGTATAGCTTGCTGTCTGTATAAATGAGAATGCTTGAGCGCGGGGGCATTTTTAGCTAAAGCTACATGCTAGTTTTTAAATTTATTTAGAAGTCACTGCAGATTCGTTTTACGTTTTAAGTTTTTTATTGCTTAAGAATAAGGTCACAAAAAATCCATCTACCTGAACATTTTCTGCAGCTCTTTATGTTGTTCTGTCATTCGCTTCAGATCATCTGATCAACCTTGATTGACGTCTCTAAGAAACAAGACAAGACAGGTTCACTATGATACGTTCACTCAGAAGAATCTCCAGAAAGTCCAGCATTTTTCATAAATATAGCAATTCTGACCTTAGTTGAATGCTTTTGTAAGGGAAGTGGTCATACATTTGAATCAATCAAAATTAAATCAAAAGAGTCTCACCTTAGGCTGACTTTTTTTTGCGTCAGTAAAATTTTGCGAAAATGGATGAACACGGATTTAACGCAACCTAATTTTAGCGAATGACCCCTTAATTACGGAGAATTGCCAGAAGGTAAAAAAAAAGTTTTGCTAAATTTAAATTTTCCGCAACTTTAATTTAGCGAAAATACGCTCATTCACTAAAATCGCTAAAATAAGGTGACGAAAAAAAAAGTCGGCTTAGGGTATTAGACCTAAATATAAGGCCTAAATAATGCACAAATGAAGGGAAATGTAAGATCTTCAACACAAGCTAAGTAATATTGTTCATCTTACTTGTATTGCTGTTCCTGTTACTTTAACTTGAGGCTTGAGATTATTGAAAAGATCTTGTAACCTGGAAAGTAAAGGAAAACTTAAAACAGCAACTTAACAACCTGAAAAGCCCTAACAAACAAGAAGAGTTAGACAACATCGATTCAGCATTTTATTTGGAGAGGGCTGATCAAGAGTGGAATGTAGCTGTACAAGGATTCCGGTGTGTTTTGACATACTGGATAGCGGTCCAGCAAGTAAAAATTATTAGCCAATCGAAGCTCACCAAACAATCAAATGAAAGAATCACAAAAAAGAGGTTATTACAATATTTGTTTGTTTTGGTAGAAAACTAAGTAAGTGTTTGACATTATTAAATGTCAGCAAGAAATGAAAAAAATTGATGATTAAATTTTTAAAATTAGCAATCTGATTGGTTGAATAATTTTTGAGATGCTTCTCTACACAAAAAAATATTTTGAGAATCACTTTAGATAGAAATCAGGATTTTATATTCGATGTTTCCTTCTTAACTTTGCTGTGTTTGGATTAATTTTGATAAAATCGTGATTAAAGTTTAGAAATGAATTTCTTCACTTGAGACTGTCAAAGTACATGTTTGCTGTGATCAATAACATTAGTATGAAAACACCAAAATTCTTTTAATTTGCTGTCTTTTTTTTGCTGCGAATTTTGTTACTGTGTTTCCTTCATCCATTTTCTTCAGTACCTACAAAAGTAAATATGTAAAGAAATATCAGCCACGGATCTAGGATTTTATGAAGGTATGTCGCAAACTCGACCAAAATGAATTGCGACGCAATTTATTTTGCCTTCTCAGCTGCGGGTTTTGGCGGAACTTTTTGAAAATTTCAACAATTGAAGGTCCTGAGAAGCACTAAACCACAGCCGTAATATCACATTAATATCGCGTTCAGATCACATTTTAGTATCTCGGTAACGAAACGTTTCCCAGTCCTTTAAAACTGTACTCCCATGGAATTTCTGTAACATTTCAAACTAGTTGCCTGTTTCCCCTAATATTAAGGCTCGTCAGCAAGTCTGGGCTTAACATGGCCGGACATGGACAGACAAATGGGGTCTATGGAAAAGCAAATACTTCACCAGTGAACCGATACACAACTTCACAGAACGTCAGGTGAAGTGAGGGCCCCACGGCGATTTACGGAGTAACTTTTATTATGCGCATGTGTCGATTAACGGTCTTTTTAAGAGAGAATCATAATGGCGTGTGATATCTGAAGTCTGGTGATCAAATTTATGTATTTTCAGTCTGTACCCTGAGCTTACCACTCAGTGCCCAGTCTTCTGCACGTGCATTAAAATATTTCATAATGTTTCGAGAAGCTGCTCATAGTTCAGAATTTACACGAAAGAGTAACACTTGATGATGAAGTGGTATATACTTTGGGACATCGAATTCTGGGGCCCTATACCTGCACTGGAAAGGACCTATAATATACCATTGCATATTTTTGAAGCCCAAATATGTTATTGAGGCTGTTATACATAGGATAAAGTTCCTTAAAAACTAAGTTTCATGAACGAGTCATTTTTTTTGGTGAGGTTGGAGACCCTTTAATTATGATTATCATATTCATCATATTTTAACAGATTTTCAAAACGTTAAAACCTAATGCATAATAGTACATCAGTAAAACTTTATGGGAATTGGTTTTATTCTTCTCTCTTTCTTTTCTTCGGTTCTGGATTAAGAGATTTCGCTATAGGATGATTTTTCACGTAATGTTCTCTCATCATACATTTCAACTTTGCTTCCACTTACCCTTGGCCCACCTGATGGAAAGTCAATCACATTGTCTTTGGATTTTGCAAGTTTGTCCTTGATGATTTTTAAAGCTGCATTTTCCTGATTGAAGCATTGTTGGAGATATGACACACCTTTTGGTGGGTGTATTTGTTTTCAATATTTTTCAGTGGAAACTTGGCACCACAGTTATTTGGACATTCAATTACTATCCTTGTTCCGAAAAAACTACCGATTCCAATCTTACATTTTTTCCGCAAAGGTGACATTTTGTTTCGGATTCCTTTTTACCGTCCAATGAAGGAATTAGGCATTGGAAACAAAAAGAGTGTAAGCAATCCTTCAAAATGAATGGTCTCGTAAACAAGTTATTGCAAATTGAGCATATACACAAGTCCAAGTAACTGTTAATGTCACTGTTGATGTTTATGGTTTTTATACCAGTTGGTATTTCATGTTTTGGGAGCGTCTCTTTGATGTTATTTATTTTCCCCCTTGTCCATAGTTGGTCATCAAGGGAAGGTCCCCCTCCTCTTTTCTTGGCTTTGGTTTTCTACCAACTTGTTTGGACTCATTATTAAAACAACAGCATACTGGTTTTCCACAATCTTTTTTTTCCCAAAGTTTTACTTCTATGTTAAGAATTGTGCCCCTTTTTTCAATATTTCTCATGGTGGTATAACACTTCATACGCAACTTTGTGGGGTGAGTATCAGATACATCATTTTCAATTTTTATTCCAAAAGTTTCATTTACCCTTAATTGGTATTTTGATAAACGTAAAGGGTTCTTTCCAAGTTTATTTCCACAAGTTCTGTAGCCATATTTTTCGGTTCAAAGTGAGAAGTAAATTGGCTGTTTTTGGAATAAGAAAAAATGACTGGTTTCTGGAAATGCCATCGTTAGAAAGATAAACAAGACGACCGGATGGTCGAAAGATTTCGCTTATGTTTTTAAGAATAGCGCCCCATAAATAACGCCCATTCTAAATACATACTCGAGGGTTCTTTGAGTTGCAGAGCGGAATTTATAATAATCCCGTCTCCATAGTGATACGTGTTTTCGTATTTCTGCGTAACCTCCCTGTTTCTGAGCCTAGTTACACTACTGATGCATTTTGTTAAAAAGATCTGCTAGTGTAAGCATAGAAATAAAAAAAACCTTATTGTGTAAACCTAACTTTATTAATAAACACATTACAAATTGAAACAAAAGAAATATACTTGCATGAGCTGAACCATGAATTTTTTTTAAAAAAATGACATTATAAGAAAAACGTGAGCCAAAAGAGATAAGAAAAAAAGATTTCTTCTTCGAAACAATTTTAAAAACAAAAATCTATCCAAAGTACTCAAACAAAATAAACAAATCAAAAAACAAACAAATAGTTTGTTTGAAATAGACGGTTTGAAGTTAGAGTTAAAAATTAAAACTGCTTGTAAAGCTTCTTCTTCACTGCAGTTGATCTTCGAAGGATATCAACATCAAAAGCGTCACTAAAATTTACTTAATTTGAATTTCACAGTGGTACTTCGAATCAAAAAAGTAATTGAAACCCTTCTTTTTGTTTTTCCTTTAGGGAAAGATCCTTTTTTTGTGACTTTGTGGTAAATACACTTTATAGCTCACGAAATAATACGAAAACATATCATGGTCATGAGAGCAAGGATAAAAAGAAATAGAAATAAAAGAACTTTAAGTTAGTAAGTGCGGTCCTAAAAAACCTTCGCCGTACATAGATTAGATAGATAGAACGCCGCCGAAACCAATATATTTCGCTTAGCGAAATCTAATAATGAACTTTTCAGTTTTCCAAAGAATATACTTTCAAAAAATTCACGAGGTCAGGAAATATGGATGTTCAAAAATGACAAATATTTGCTCGTGGAAGTTCAGGTGATGGCCCTGCTGTTTGCTCATTTACGGTTGATATAGCAGCGGATAATTCTCAAATTTTGTCGCTGTTAGCATTTCAAACAAAAATAAATATGGAAATCAACCTAGCGCGTCATGGTAAGTGCCAATTTTAGTAGTTTTTTCAAGTCAAAGCTCAGCCATTTTCTTCGTTTCAAAATCGACGCATGCGCATATTAAAAGTTCTTGCAGCTATGTATTTAAACTGCCGTGGCCCCTTGAATGGCGATTTGAAAGGGGTTGGGTTAATGTGTTGATTTATCAACACAAAAGACCATTTTAGAAACTCTTTCCAGCAATTTTCTACTGTAAAGATAATGAAAAAACATTTCACAACTATTTCACACTATGAAACAAATAAGTAGAAGCTTCAATATGCTTCTTCAAGTACAACAACTGTCAACCTCAGAATAAAATTGGAAATCATCTTGATGAATCCGAAAAGAAGAATTGCACCTTGTAACCAATATAATGGACTGAAGGACTTCATTTGGTGATTTTCTTCAATCCCCTTACAGAATTAATTAACACATCAACATCATGACATTGTCCTGAAGAAACACTAGCCATCAAGGAGTGAAAAATTTGGGAGAAATGATGATAGCACCCAAATACAAAACTTTCATGTTTTCTAAAATAATAAAAGCACTAAGCTAATGTCAAACAGGTTCTGCTCTGCTGTTCTTTCACAAATGTGTTGCATGGTGAATTCTGCTCTCCAAAAAGAGCACAATAAAGGCAGTACACACCATCAGTGTTGACTGAATATCAAAGCCATTGAAATTTTTTAACCACTGGAAAACACTCTAGGCTTGAATCTGGACTAGTCCTTTGTTACTAGCATTTTTCATCATTTGAACATACATTATAATAAAGTAATGCAGAGTTACTCACCTAGGGCTCTCTATTTACATTCTTAGAAATGGTATTGAATCTTTCCAAAGGTAAAGGTTTGAATAAGAGTTATAAACATTATCACTACTAGTACTGTGTTATTGTCATTACTTGTCATTAAGGATTCATGTTACACAGAGAAGTGTGCTGGGTAATAAGTTGGAGTTTAATCATTTACCTGTTGTTATTGAAAATACAGTAAACTCTCTCTAATTCGACCATCAAAGGGACTGACAAAAGCGTTCGATTTACGAAAAGTTCGAATTAGGAAGGTTCTTTTACAAAGAAATGATAGGTGAGATTATAGAGAAATGATAATGAAATGTGAAATGATAGAGATTCGACTGTATATTATTGCTTTTCACAAATAAATTAATTGCAGGATTGTGACAAATCAATCAGTATGTTTAGATGCTGCTAAAATACTAAATTACTATATTGTAGTCTTGATGATTTTATCATAGCTCAGTAGCGTAACTGACTTAAACTTAGGGCAGGTGCGTTTTTCACATATTTGGGCTTAGAACATACATTCGTAAAGCAATAGCACACTTCATACCATAGCAACAAATTCAAACAAAGCTTTTTATGTAGTTTTGCTGACAAGAAATTAATAATTTTTAGAAATTTTGTAAGAATGTCGCATGAACAATTGCTTGGTAATAAAAGAAGGGCAAGATAAATCCGAGAGCGGTGCGATCGCACCCAACGCACCCCCCCGAGTTACGCCACTGGCTGGAAAGAAAAGTGTCCTTCTTCTACTAGGTCAAGAAAAGTTTTTGTTGGTTGACTTTGAAATTAGTGGATCAAAATCACTAGAAAGTGATGCAGATTTTGACAAATGACAGCTTTATAAAAAAGAGAATCTCTTTGTATCTCCTGAGTTGATGAGAATTCGTGGCTGAACAAATTAATATTTTACTTCAGCAAACTGTGATTAATAAACTTGGATGTTTTTAGTTATTACAGTGTATATAATACTAAAATTCACACTAAAAAGACCAAATACTAGAGCAACAATTATTTACAGCTTCAATATTTATGTATACTCCTTGAAGTAGATAAACTCTTCTTCTCTGTAAATAGCATAGGAAAAGATGACTGAAACATGTTTTTATCAAATCGAATAAATCTTGTGTGTATCGTAAACCAAAGAAAAACATCGGTGCTTGGAGTAACAACAAGAATTTTGAAGAAACTCAATAATTGTTTAAATCTGCAGAGTATCGACCATGGAATTTTTGCAGTTGATAATAATTTCAGTTTGAACTGTCATGCAGTTATCAAAACACACTTCAAAGCCGACATCTTGCCTTGTCTCATTTTTGCAAACAAAAACACTCAAAACTATATCTATCCACATGATAGCAGTTATAAACAATTATATTGTCATTATCATGCATGACATGTCAAAACAAAACACAGTTGTGTAATCAAAGCAATAAACTTCCACATAATTAAAAATGACAATATAAACTTTCAGATAAAATTATTTGTAAGTATCCATGGTGAAACAAGAATAATAATATACCAAAGCTATCTTTTGGGGAGCGGCGCTATTTCCTTTTCGCACCCTTTTCGCACCCCTTACCCTAACCCTGACGCTGGACGGAGGGTGCGAAAAGGAAATAGCATCTGGGAAGCTTCACTTTTAAACATTTTCAAGAGGTAATACGCCTTTGGGTTGGTTGGGTTAGTTTCCTCCAAATTTTCAGTAAAAAAATAACTGTAATCTCTTGAACTTACGTTCATCCAGAGAGAGGCCATGAATATAGCATGCATAAGGCTTGAATTTCTCGCACATATTTGCACAATGTGGTTTGAAAACATACTGTTTTTTATATTTTATCCTACCAAGCACGCAACAGGTTCTTGCCCTTGAACTCACTGCTCCATTTGATACCAATTTAAATTTTGACGTCACATTTTGACGTCAAAATACACATCCATTGGAAAATAGGGGGTTGCTGAATATGGCAGGTATATTACTCGACATACCTAGGTCTAGCCTGTGTCATGGCTTACCTCCTTGCTGCAATTTTTAAAGTCAGTATTGAGTGCCATTCTATATAGGCTAGGCATTTCGCAAATATGCGAATCGGCTCGCACAATTCTGAAAGACATTACTTGAGATGTACGGAGTTACTGCCGTATCAGTAAATAAGCAAATAACACGTACGTCACAAATCACTGCAATGTAAGAAATGCTGAACTTTTTTTTTCGGAGTCATTTTTACAGGTATGTCGGTCGCACACTTTCACATACCTTAAATCCGCGCCTGAATATAAACAGAGATTTGGTCATATTTTGATAAATTTGAATAGCATTTATAAGCATTTCCAATAAGAAAAGAATGAATAAAGTCATTCAGATATCTTGAACATTAGCGTGAAGCGGTTTCCTGTAGGGCTTAAGCGGAAATTGTTCAACCATGAGGCTTTTAAATCTCTTTACAAAGAACATTCAACTTTGACTCTACGAATATTTTCCCTTTGAATTATCATGTTTTCATTTCTTCCTTTGTACCTATCATATAGTTTACTGACAAAGCCAGCTGTATAAAGAATGATGATAATAGTAACAAGAATTATAATTTAAAAGCTAACAATAATCACTTTCAAATTTTGGTTCCACAAGTGCAGACTTTAATGTTTCAGATTTTTGTCTGTGTTTTTATCAGGGTTCTTACTCATGCACATTCTTTGGCTTTTAATTTGTTTTTAACTCAATCACACAAGTTTTTCTTTCCAGGTCTTTATTTTGTCTAATCATTTTTAACATTTTTAAAAAATTTTTAGCAGGACACATATTAATAGCAATGTTTTTATAACACTGAAATGTATATATCCTGGGTAAAAATTCTTAATAATAATAATAATAAAAATAATAATAATAACAATGTCCCTATAATATTTTCAGATATCCTACTGTCCTTGAGGTTATTGAAAAAACCTGGACAAATGTCATGGTAATTCAATGCATGCAACTGCTGATAATTAGTTATCATTTAAAAATCTTTCAATCATAGTTCGCAAACATGATAGAACATTAACATAAGTAAATTTAATTTCATGCTCGTAATTTAAATGGAACTTCCTCAAGTTTTTTCAGAAGTAACATGCTACTAAATAACGTATATTTTTGACGGCATTTTAAGGATATTCATAAGAATAAAGTCATTCCCTCAAAAAAAATTTAAACAATGCTTTTTAACTGCTTTTATCGCATTTTAACTTTTCCCTCATACTTCAGATTTCAGCGCACCATCCGATAGAATTTCATTCAAGAATTTTAAAATATGTTTATTTGTTCTGCAAAAGCTTTTATTTTGGAAACAATTAATGATTTTACCATGAAAAAATCCAATTATCTTCTTAATGGCTAATCTACACATCTTACAATTATAACTATCAAAGGTCATTAGCAAAAACAATGACAAGTCTGTAAAACACAAGAATCATTAAAAACAAAATTTTAAGTTGTCTCAACATGTCCCAAATTTTGTAGAAGCCCCCTTCTCACAATTTTTATTTTGGTGATGAGGTATTTATTTTAGTGTGTTTAATAACACCACGACACGTTTTATAAACTAAAGATTATTACACGTGAAAACTTATTTTTATTAACCATTAAGGAATGAATGACCATGACAGTTTAAAGAAACTACTACAAAAGCTTTGGACTAAATTATTTGAAATATAGGTTTTTAAAATCCTTGAAAGAAATCCTATCACATGGTGTAAAAATCGCTAAAACCTGATATATGTGTAAAAAGTTAAACCTAAAATCTCAGACCGAAATTCTCTGAGACACACTGTACAGTTTAATTATTGAATTGATGTCTCCCTGTACAATAAAGTGGATTTTCCCTGGGTACTATCATTTTTAACTTGTAATGGTACCCGAACAAAAGAAAAGGTTATTTAATTGTTTATTTTTGCATATTGTTTATTTATTGAAATTCACTCTAAAATATGAGCTTGTTTTATTTGGTCTTGTTTCGAGCCGTAAGACTGATGTCAGGTCACCTCACAAAATTGTTGGATCAGTTTCACAGAAGTGCCCAAACTATTGGTGCAGCAAAATGCACATGGCACAGGAATTTCTTCATAGTTTAACAATCAAGTGCTATGGAAATTCTAATTGCCTAATTTATTTTGATTTTGGCAAAACAAACGAGAAAAGAATTTTTTTTAGATTGTTTATCTTGTTGTTTTGTAATGTTTAAAAGAAAGCCAAAAACAACAACATGATGAAAAAATTAGTTGCTCTTGCATGGAAATTCGTCCGGATTGTTTATTTAACTATGGCTAATAGATAAAAAAAGTATTCCAATACAGTCCCAGGAGCTTTATAACCTAAAGACAGCTACAGTAGATCTTTCCCTAATTTCGAAATTTTTATCCTAACCCTCCTGGTTTTGATGTGATATAATTTGATGTAAATTAAGCTAAGTAAGACTATAATCAAGTAATAGTTGGATAGTTGGATAGGTTGGATAGTTGCACAAATTATTATCGCCTAAACTGAATTCAAGAAATGTGTATTAATCGAGTTTGTTAGGAATAAACTTAAATTGTCAGAGGAAGCGACTTCCAGCAATAAATAGTTTCTGATGCTCTGTTCATTTAATATCGGAAAGAGAAAGAGTGAAGTAATGACAGACACTTTTCTGAATAACCATTTACTTAGATTCAAATTTCTGTATCTCGTCGATTGGTGATGCACAAAATGCTTTCATCAAATGTTGTTTTTGAATTCGTGAAAATCTTTTTTTCGATCATTTTTTAAATCACAAAGAAACAGCGTTTCAACTACAAAACCAAAATTTAGATCCTTTAGCAGATTCAAATTCCTCTATATATAAGATTAGAACATCATTTTTATAAAAACACTGTGATGGCGTCAATTGCAAAAAATCTTTGCGGTCAATATAGACGCACCTTGATTCTCTCTATTCATTATTTTGATTCCTCATGGAGATTAACAACTATTTTTCAAAAGAATGAAAAACAATTTATCACATACATAAAAAATTCTTGCCTTAAAAATCTCAACCAAAGTAGAAGTCATTAAATGAAAAATAAATTGTGGAGGAATGGATTTTTTTAGCTATTCGTTAGCTCTTGTAGAAAATTCGTGAAAATCTTTTTTTGGGGCATTTTTTAAATGACAAAGAAACAGCTTTTCAACCACAATAACCAAAATTTAGATCTTTAGATCCTTCAGCAGATTAAAATTCTTCTGTACATGAGATAAGAATATCATTTTTGTAAAAAATTTGTGATGACATCAATTCCAAAAAAATATTTGCGGTCAATGTAGCCGCATCTTGACTTTCCCTTTTCATTATCTTGATTCCTCATCGAGATTAACAACTATCTTTCAAATGAATAAAAAACAATTGTGGACGAATGGATTTTTATCGCTATTCTTTCACTGTTGTAGAAATTGATCAAATCTCTCATGTCTTCTGTTTGCGCATTAAATGGCTATCTGGAGCAAATCCTATTAGTACTTCATTTTCCCACTTAGGTTGTTGGCTCTGGACAATTGACATACGCATTGCAGGTTTTTGTTCGAAAGTTACCTCCAGCTAATTATTCACGCAATCATCAAATTTGAAGTCAATTCCTTAACCTCAAATTCACGGTCTCTTGCTTTTTTGATACACGGAAAGAGCTTCTGTACATCGAAGAGGCAAGAGACCCTGGATTCGAGGTTGAGTATTTCCTCTCTAGTCATTACAAACTATAAAAGCGTACATGTAATGCCGGTTCCATTGTAGCCATACCTACAATTTTATAGATTTCAAACGCAAACAATTGTTTCTATCGTTTAGACTAGTGTAATAATGATTATTAGAATCATTTTGTGCTCATGAAATGAAAGTTCTGCCTGTTTTCCTTTTCTTATGACAATATGAAACATAAGTAACTGAAACACCAGAGCAAAGCAAGTTAAGAATGCATGTGAGATGTCTGAGGAGAGGGTTGTAGATACGCCCTGATACGCAGTTAGTATATAACTAAGAACGTGTCTACTACTACTACTACAAGGACTTCAGCTTGTAGCCATATGATTTCTTCCTTTTGGGCGTTGGGGTGCGAAGCGCCATCGTATATGAGGCCTTTGCGAAAAAATCATACAACTTCTTGCTTTGTCCGGGATTCGAAAATTTAAATTAGAAAATATAAAAATTACTATGATAGCGTATAAAATGTTCAAGCCTGGTGGGACCAGAAGAGTCGTAGTTTTTCTTATGTCTTTGGTGAGACATAAGAATCAACATCATGTTAAGCTTGAGCATGATATGCTATTTTCGTATATATTCAAGAAATGTTAAGAAAAGAAGCAACAAAAAATCGACCAAGGATGTATTCAGTAAAGTGAAATTCATCCCATTATGCCAGCTCAGAAAGTTAGTGCCTAGTAATAGTATAACAGTAACAGTCAGTTATCTGAAATCTGGTGACATCTGTATCTCTATTTCTTCTAGATTTTACCGTTTCTGAAGAAACTTTGATATCCTTGATGGTGCTGATGCGCAGTTAGTATCTACAAAAGGAACTGGCAAAGTAATGGCAGTCAGTTCTTTTCAATCTGGCCCTTCGAATCATAACATTATTATGAAATACTAGATTAGAATTTGTGGAAGTCCTTTTCATTGTATGAAAGGGCTCCTTTTGAGTCACAGAGACACAGCATTTCAAACCATTGATATTTCAAGTAACAGTACTTTGATACTGACGAAAACACGTACTTTATGTACTGCTAAATTGTATTTCAAAAATCTTTTCAATAAAGCAGAATAAAATCTTTCTATATGTGACACTTTTTAATTATATTTTATCAAAATATTAAAAGTGTAACTGCGGTTAACACAGGCAGACGCTGAGACACCATTGTGATTAACATCTCCCTTCACGAAGATCAATAACAAAATATTAAATCGCTTATCTATAGCAGAAACAAGATTCGCAAAAATGCGACTATATATTTCCCCAAAACTGCCGTTTTAAAAATTATATACTGTGTTTACATTGATAACCATAAGAAAAAATATATCATTTCGCTATACAGCTACAATGATACAATTACCAGCAAAATAAACATTATTGACAAGTCAGCTTGATACTCAGATAAAAACGTTGTCCTTACTAATCAGGGTGGAATTGAATTTGATAACCAGAAGAAGAACTTATTTTGAACTTATTATAAACTGAAGATGGTCAAATGACAAGGTTTCACTTACAATTCTTGCTGAGGATTTAAAAAGTGAATGAAAAATTACTATGGCTATTGCTAAAAATTATATGACTGAAATGCGACTAATATTTCGCCTTAACTGAATAGCTTTTTCCAGAATATAAACAACTGCATCAAAATGTATGGCAATGACATCATAATAAACATATAATCTTTATTCTTGCAGAAGCTTGACAAGTTTCCTATCTCTTGTACCATAAAATCATGGAAAGCCATGTAATTCAACGGAACAGTTCCTTTTTGTAGCTCGAGTTACTTCTTACAACATTATACAAAAAAAGAAGGGCTTAGAATGTCAATTTATAAAATTAAATTGAAGTATTCCAAATAAACATCTCTGATACAAAAAATATGTTCTCGCAAAGTATTTCTTCAGAATAAGAACTCCTAAACATACTGTCAATGTGGTGAATGACCTTCCTAATTAATACCAAATTAAAAAATAAATAAACAGTTTGTGGTACTGTAGTGAAAATACATATCAATCACCAAATCACCATACGTATTAGCTGAAGGCAGATGTTGGTTTTCTGGCTTGATTGACAACACAGGATGTGTAGTGCTTTTAATTTACAGATTGTTATGTTGGAATGTGTTTTGATTTATATACGTTCGTGATAAGAAGGTAAATAAGAAGACGTTGTTCATAATTAGGAAAATTGACAGTATAGGCCGATGAAAATTTTATAATAGTACCGAATCTCCGACCAGCAGGATCTCGGTGATTACAATAATGCAAAACGGTGTATTTGATGTGTACTCCAGCTATAGCTTAATTTGATTTATTTAATAGGCGTCAATGATTGTTCATGGAAAGGTCGGTGAAAACGCTATAAATATCAATAACAGTCATGAATCGGCCGTGCAGAATGACGATATCGAGTGTTGGACGAACGAAGAAATTTCACCCGACAACTGCCAAGACAATGAAAGATCGTCTGAAAAATTTGCTTTAGAAAGTGATATAACTACCGACAGCCATGAACTTAATAATGTTGAAATGGTGGATAATCTCCTTGGAAAAGAAAGTTATTTAAGCGAATTACTGGAGGATGATTTAAGTAAAACTCCGTTACTTGAAACTCCTAAAGAATGTTCGATAGATTTTTCTGTAAGTCTTTTTTTCTAAATGTACTGGCTATCTTGCAGATCTGATTTTCTCTTGGGCAATTTGATGAAACGAAATTTGTTTATTTTTCAGGTTGAATCTGAACAACCACAGAAAATCGCGCAAATCCAAAATAACACCAACTGGATGGTATCTGTACTGGTGCAACAAAATGCTCGGCTAAAAGAAAGAATAGACGAAATTCAAGCGAACAATATTTATTTACAAGGAGTGCTTCATCAACTTGTGGGAAATCAAGAACGAATAGGGAAGTTAACTCTCTTGGATGCAAACAAAGTTGTTTACGCCTCACCGCCAAAACGCTTCCTCCCCCCTAAGAAGATAGACTTTATAAGTTCATCACCCGCCAAAACAACAATGACAACAACAACAACAACTGCAAATCCTATTTCCTTCGCAAGCCACACACAAATATCTTCGCCTGATGATCCAAGTCTTTCCTTCCGCAGCAAGTCTCATCTTCCAATAAGCGAAGAAATATCTTCGCTATCTAGCGATGTCGGAAACTGGAACCTTTCATATGCAGATGTTCAAAAAATCTCGTACAAATCATTGTCTGTGATGAACTTTGCAAAAAATCTTGCTGTGGCAGTCTTCAGTGAAGAGGAACTGGCGGAAAGTAATTGTACTGGAGCCAAAGGAAAAAAAGCTTTGGATCCAGAAAAGCTTGCCAAGATACGAGAGCAAGTGTTTCAGTGGAATGCCATGAGTGCAAAAGACGAGGAGCAGGCCTGGAAACGATGTAAAGAAGCCATTAACGAAGTCGGTCGAAGAAAGAAAAGTAGTAATTTGTAAATATTTTTGTGAATAGATTTTGTAAATAGTTTTTATAAATGGTTTTTGTAAATATTTTCTAGTCAAATAATGTGTGTGAAATAAAGCAAGCTCTGGGACAGAATTGTTTTCATACATTTATATTTTTCCCAAAAATGTTCCAAACAATCTGTAAGAAATGAATCGAACTTTTAAAACTAAAAACTCATTATTTCGGAAGTAAGAAAAGTTTAGAACTAAACCCTTCGCTAGTAATTGATTTTCGATAAACACATCAAAATTTTCAAATATTCTGTTGTGTATGCGAACACAAAAACCTTCGACACATAAAAACGTAGAGTTACAATTATTATGGAGATAACATTTATTAAGGAAACGGCTCGAACAAACAACAACAATTTCAAAGTCGGTTTTCCACTGATCAAAATGTTCAGCGCGGGAGGGCTATGTGTTCTCTTCATGATCATTTGAATCCATCAGTTGTTTTTCTCAGAATGTATTTAAAAATAAAAACAATGAAAGACACTGGTAAAATTTAAAAAGTAATAACAATTTTGTTAGTGTGTTTAAAATTTTTCATCTTCTTAAGGCTGCCGATTCCATAAAAACACAACGTCCCAACTAACCAGTTAAAAATGTTAAAAACTCAAAACGTTTGCAAACTTTCCAGACTTTTTCATCTTACTGTTAGTTAATTTTAATTTAATTCCCATTATCAGCGAAGATTTTTTATACAGTGTGTTTCAAAATGATTGCAATGGAAATTTTAAAGTTGTTTTTCTCAGTAAGTATATCGAATTTTGAAATAATTTTTACATCAATCGAAAGCCCTTTTTGAGATCTTTCGCCAAGTATATTTTTGTGAGAAATGAAAAAGTGGTTTTCGAGAAAACAAGGAAAATGTCTTGGAAAAATGTCATTAAATTTTTAATGGTCGATTAAAAAACAGTTATTGTAAGACATCATGAACCACACGATAATGTTTCGTGATTATCACGATCGGATTGTACATGATTTATCGTGGAGCACACGATACATGAAAATTTTTATTTCATGATGATATCAGGGATCGTGCGTGACACGCATGATGCACGATACACGATGTTAAACTACCTGATGGCAGTACTGTATGTATGGCCCAGAACAAAATTAATGAAAAATGAATAATGAAAAAATGCAGCAAGACATTTTCAAGAGATACGTGATGCGAAACTAATTCAAAATTTCCATCGGCCTAATTTTTACAAAATAAAACATATAGGTATATTGATTATTATATATATATACAGTGTATCAAAATAAGATATGTGATCATGGAATCTATCCATAGTAAATTATGTTTCTGTTATTTGATTAACCTGCTATCCAGGAAGCACACTTGACCAGATTCCTTCACGTTTATTATGAATCTCATCTCTATCCTCTGCTAAGAATTAAAACACTGTTACGTAATCCGTTTCCTGAACTTCTTGTTGTATGTACGACATCATGTTTTACTTGCAGCTTTTGTTATATACTCTTTGAATTAACATAACTGACTGTTCTCCCATAAAGGGTTTCCATTATAATGGCTGTCTGTGTATGTATATTCAATTATTGTTGGGATCTACATTATCAAATCATGATGTAAATAAAAAAATGAGTCTTCAGCCTGGCTTTTAATAATGATGAACTTTCGCCTTTGCTCTAAAGTCACAGCTTCAATCCTTTATTGTTCCCAGCAATTAATTACCAATCATCGTAATCGTAACACAGTTGTTACCATCAACAAAAACAACAAAACATCGGTAACATTTGATATAACTTTTTTCTAATTTTCACACGTTCATTCAAAATTATATACAGAACATTTTAGGGCAACACTGAACTAAAAACATTTATTTCCATCATTTAATGCTTTATCTCTTGAATGATCGTAAAAGCTAGCAGAAAACAAACATCTTCCACTGGCACTGCATCTGCACTGCACTGCACTGCACTGTCTGAAAAAAAAACATGGCGTCTGCTTCGCTGAAGACTAGCCTCTATTCTTATCTACCTTAGCTAGGCGAAAGTTTAATACTAAACCGCGGCTATAAAAGTGAACGGAGAAGGAGGAAGAGGAGGAGAAGAAGGAAAATGCCGGTTTTAACATATATTTCACCCTATAGGGAAATATATAATAACGTCCTAAAACAATGAAAAGAAAGACTGTAAAAATGGTTATGGTAGATTAAGATTTTCCATACTGATTAAAGATATTAAATTAAATTTTGAGTTAAAGTAGATCAAAATACCCCCTGCTACAAATTTCATGAACTGGAACAGCTACAACAGAGACATAACAAATATGAGTGACGTAAAGTTTTGGTTTCATTGGTTTTGATGGTATTTTATATAATGGTATATAAAGATAATCAGATTTTGTATTAGTTCTAACAAAAAGGAATCAACTGTTTGCAAAGAGAACACCCAGACAAAATCAGATAATTAAAAATCATCAATTCTTGGAGTTACTTTTATTGAAATTTCATTGGATCGTTTTATTCAAGCTTCACTATATAAGACGTGAGATAAATTAAAAACAGCAGAAATTTGGAAGTAGATTCAAAGTATTGGATGCACAACGCAATCGTAACATCATGAAAAACGTTAAAATTTTGATTTGTTTCGTTTTACTTTTTGCCTTCTTTTTTCACACAGAAGCTATAACAAGTGGTGGTTTACAAATGTGGGGAGATCAACATGAGGTAACCAAATACTTTTCCTTTGCTGTATGTTTTGTTGGAGAGTTCCTTTGGCTTGTATAAATATAAGTCATAACTATTTAAAAGTGAATAACAAGAAGTACATGCATGAAACTATATGTAGCAAAGAATAAAATAACGAGAAGTCAAGAAAAAACGTTTTGGTTCAGAGTGTAGTTATTTACAGCGTAACAATATAACGTACAAATAAATTAATTGACTTTAAAGGTTAAACAGAAATGAACTAGGCGAAATTTTTAAACTGTCTGACTGAAATGTATGAAATAGCTCAGCTGGAAAAGATCTGTTGTCCAAAAAACATTTCTTCCCAATAATTCGTTTTCAAACTTTAATCAATCCATAACCCCTAGTGAGTGCTACTTCTACCTCGTTGTTTTTTTAGCGCTTGACAAAGCAAGCATGTGATGTTTGCCAATCTTTATCGGACCAAATGAAGGCGATTAAAATGAGAGATGCAATAATAAGAAGATATGCCAAAAGAATTGAAGAGGATGATGACCAGTACGAGAAACCCTAACACTTTGGTTGTGAAACACTATTATGTCATTTTCAGTAATTTTTGCACTTTATATACTCCATACGTAGTTCCTTATTTCTTGAACGTGTAATCATGGATCTGTAATAAAATTCAACCACCAGAAGCCAGTTTGTTTTTTGTAGAATGCAATCAGTACTATTTCTCTATTTATCTGTTACTTTTCTTGCTTGATAAAACGCTTATTAATATCACGTTTACCATGATGATACATTTTGTAGATTGATCTAACAAGGTTCTTTTAGGCTGTTGTACTACATTCGCGTCATTACCATTCAGTATGTTGAAAAATAAAGTTGATCACTTAGACAGATTGCAAGTACAATGACTTATGTTTGATTCTGAGGAAAAAAAATGCAGTTCAATTTTAGTCTTTGAAACCTTCAATTTTCCGAATATTCTTGGACCACCCTGCGAAATATTCCTGCGCCAACGATTATCTTGCGAGATTTTCTCCGGGATTTTCAAATTTGCACTACTTAACCCTCTGTTATGAATATAAAACGGAATGCCGTTACGGGAAATACAGGCAAGGACGGGTTACGGACATCGCTCTCTACGCTGCAATGATGTAAACAGTTTAGGGAAGATTTGAGATTCATCCGATCTTTATAAGCTCTACTGGTGCAAATGGAAATATGTATGACATGGCGATCAAAACGATTCTGTTGTGCCAGATGAATATTAGTAAGGGGTATCCTTTTGATATCAAACAATGCTGATGAATTGGTGTTGAGAGCCTTTTTAAAGGAAATTCGTTCGAGCACTTTCAATTTGTGTAATTTAAATTTGCACCTTTTGGGGTGTATGTTTTGATTTACACTCTGTGGGAGTAAATTCACACTCAAAAGAGGTGTAAAAATCCATTTTTTTAATATACACTGCAGGGTGATAATAAACGACAAGTATACATTTACTCTGTATAAGGGTATAAATTTACACCTCAAGCGGGTTTAAATGCGTATTACCAAATATTTTATATCAACGGCGTCAATTTACATCTCAAAGAGTGTACGTACACAGACAGAATTATATAAAGGTGATGTATTTGTTCCTAAAGCTTGGAATACATTACACATTGAATGGATCAGTTTAAATGGTTTTAAATAAAAGAGGTGATACATAGCGAGTTAAATAGTAATATAGTCCCCGTTGTCAAATTCATCATAAATAGAAATATAGTCCCAGTGTGGGCAAAATCGTCCTTAAAAATTCAAACTGACCATTTAAAAAATAATGTATTCCAAGCTTAAAGCTGATCTCGTGTGCGTACAAAGATTTCGATTTTCGCACAAAGAATTCGATGTACGCACAAAGCTGCTGTGTCGTTCTCTTTATATCAGGGCCCGAATAAAAGTTGGTTGAATTATTTAGGAAAGCGGTTGTGTTTTACATTACCAACTCATTGCCGAGTTAACTACTCACTTTCTTTAACAAATCCTCTTGTTTATATATTTCATAATACATGTATACATGTTTACGAACCGAAACATCTCCGGGCCGGCTGAAAAGTATACATGTAGTAACAGCACTTGCAAAAACAACAGGATCAATAAGGCAAAACATGAGCTCACCCGCTAGCCGAGATGTTCCGATACCAGCATTTCACGATGAGTTTATACGAAGGCTTTCGTGAAACAAATGTCTATCAAGTCAAAACATGAGCCTAATGCCGCAAAACGGTAGCAGCAAAATTTACTTAAAGTTCTAGATAGTTACTAAAAAGTTCTTTTGATTTGAGCTTGCGTTTTTATAGATATCTCACTGGTGGAAAACAGACATAAACGATAAATATGTTAAAATGATTAGTTAGTGTGAATAGGGTCTAATCATAAAACACCAGAAATTAATCTAATATTTTTATAGGAAATTTGTTAATAAGAACTGATGCAGAAAACACACGCCAAATTCAAATCAGTTTTTAAAGAAATGTTTATAAACTTTTTTCTCCATGCGAGTTAAACTTTACGACAGTTAAATAACAATTAGTCAATCATTTTAAAAATAATCAGTAGACGGAAAGTCGAAGCCCGAAGATTCCCGAGAAAAGCGCGCGCGAAAAGCTCTGGAAATTCCATACCATAAAACCTCCACAACAGCTATCAATTAAGGCAATGGACATAGCGTTTCCACAAATTCTGGAAGCCTCTGTAAGCATCACTACTGACGTAAATCTACTCACAACTGACGTCAAAAACGTCAAAGCAATCACGAATCCACTCCAGTGCAAACGAGAGTTAGCATTCAACGCCTGAAGAAGAAAGCGTCAATAGGCTTTTCAAATATTGCGACGAAATATTTTATACGAAAGAGTAATTTCTATAAAAAGATGTGTTTTTTCTAATTATTGTAACAAACTACTCTGCGAAGATGTCAAACCAGTAGACCGGACTTTAGACGGATTCAATTTTGAAGTAAAATAAAGTACTTTGAAAAATCTCAATGACGGAGAGTAAGATAATGATCTGTATATTTGAAAAAATCCCAATGATGGAGAGGTATTTTAACCAATTATAACATCTCATCTTTTTTGTGGCGGGAATATCGTTCGAAAGTTGTTTGGACGAAGCAAGAGCAATCAGAGCAAGAGAAATCGATAAGTAAGTATGGTTATATTTTTATACTGATCCTTTTTTTCAAGAGAGAATGGCTGGACTTTTGCATGAACAGTTTTTATGTAATCATTGTCCTTTTCAAATCGCTAATTTTCCTAAGTACTTGCAGCATACCTGGGACAAACATTCACTTCAAGCTGGCTTTAACTTTAACTGTGGAATTTCAAATTGTCCTACAAAATTTACTTCTTTGCGGTCATTAAAAAACCATATTAAGATTAAGCATGTCTGGTTTTATGATAAGCATTTTAACAAACGCCAAACAAATACAGAAAAGCCCTTGTCAGTTTCTACTGTTAATAATACGGCTTTTGAAGGTGAAGATTATGAGGCAAATAACTTCAATGATAATGACGGCATGGATGATAATGAGACTTATTCAAATGAATGCCATGCTGACAATGATATTGATCATGATGATGTAGTTGCAGATTTTCTGCTAGAGCTGAAGGAAAAGTATCATGTTACTCAAGCTGCTTTGAAAGTGATTTCGGAGAAAGTTAAACATAGTTAAGTTAAGCATTGTGATAGTCTATTTTCTCGCAGTTTTTTGTGTTTTTTGGTATTGATATACAGCAGATTTTTTGTGATTTAACTTTAATAGTCAGTGAAAGTTATGTGGTAAGCCAAATTCAGCATGATGTTTCTGTTAATCACAGATTAGTCAATTATTTTTACTTTCACAATTTAGAACTTCCGGAAAAAAGAAATTCGTACGTACTTTAAAAGCAACAGAAGGCGTATTCGGAATAGATTTGGCATCACCAATTTAAAAAGAAAGCATGAAGACACAACAGAACCTGTTGAAAGAGCAAAGAACATATGTGGTGTCAGTTGTTTTCTTCCTCCCAGGCTTGAAGGAGAAGACAATGCCACTATCGAAGCACACAGGCAACGTTTATTGACATTCAGTCAACAAGTGACCATTAATAATACGGCAGAAATTGATACTGCCATGGACATTACTTTCCCTGAGAAGAGAAAACTGTTAGTAGAACAGCTTATCCTCATCCCAGATCTGTTGGATCTTTATCCAATTCTTGGCCAGTCTAATCAGGTAAATTTCAACAAATTTGTATTTATACTGAAACCAATAACGGTTGGTAAAGCATATCTTTTAGAAGCAAAAACATTCACTAATCATGTAGACAAAACGAACTTTTATCTTTCTAGATAGTACATGAGTTCAAACGTTTGACTGGTGAGACTGAATTGCTAGAAAAATTTGTTTGCTCGTTAGAAAAGCTGTCACCTGCCATAAATCAGCTGTACTTTCAAAAAAAAAAGACTTCGATGCACAATATTTTACTTGCATCAACGAAAGATGAAGACGATAAAAAGTGTAAGTATACTAAAATTTCATCAACTTTGGGGATTCTTGATTTCATCTTAAAAAGGTTGTCAAGGTGAAAATTCAAGCTAGTTTAGAGCTTTCAAAATGATAAATCAATTAAAAGTGAAACAGGTGCAAACAGAAATCAGCACATCAAAAAGCATAATAAACACTTTATCCCTAAGGTATTGTATTTTTTTAGATATGAGTATGGCATTATCGTTGATGGAATTACCCTCCTTATTGAGGGAAGAAAAGGATGAACTCATTTTACTGAATAGTGAAGAAGCAAAGAATTACCCTCAAATAAAATATGCGGTGAATAAAGAAGACTTTTCAATAGACGGCATAGTTGTGGAAGGGTGTATTATTGCCAGGAACAAAGATTTGGTAACAGCTTTCGCAATGATGTGTGCCACCTATTATGTTTTTAATATTGCATATCCTGCAAAGTTAAGGGGGACATTGACCTTCATTCAAAAGGACTTGTTGCAAATTCATGACAAAGCGGCAAAAATTTCTAAAGTGCATTCTTTGATGTTTTGACATTTATAAATGAATAATGTTCAAAGTTTTGTATAGTATATTTTATATTTTTGTATATTTTTTCGCTCTATGAGATCTAATCTTTTACTTCCAAGCATACTGATGCCGAGTTCAGGAACATGAATAAATTTTGTGTAATAGTCTCATCCTAGTATGTACTGGCATAGCATGTACTATTTACTCATTATTGCAAATAATGGTATTTATCATGTATATAAGTTTTTAATTATAATTAAATTAAAAAATTTGTTCATTATAATTTAAAAGTTGTTCATTATAATTTAAAAAGTTGTTCATTATAATTTAAAAAATTGTTCATTATAATTTAAATGGAAAAATTGTTCAATGGAATTTATTTATTTTGAAAAATGATTTTAAAATAACACCTGTTTTGTCTTCTGATTATTAAGCCTTTTTTACCATGGTTAATGCAACTTGATTTCCAAATTAAAAAATTAGTCAACCATCCTTAGCCATTATAGGTTTAGACATATGGTTTTACTGGTGTGGAAATTAACACCCTCAACAATACGCTGATGTATAAATTTACACCATGCTTATTGTTAAGGGTGTAAATTTACATTCCCTCAAAAAATGTTAATGTAAATTTACACCCTTTGAATAGTGATAGGGTGTAACATTACTACCTTTTAGGGTATCGTTTTATACATTGTCGATTTACTCTCTTTTGGGTGTAAATTTACACCGCAAAGATTGTCAGTAAGATCACTGCCAGATGTGGTTATAAATTGTGGTAAGACAGATGACGACAACTCTGGGTAGAATGCAATCAAATCATTAACTGGAACGAAATTCCAGTTATGCCACCGTTAAATTAAGCCTGTTTAAAGAGAGGTCAAAACTCCTCAACAGTACTCACAGTATGGTAATTATTACATATTCACAGTATGTAATTATGTTTTTTTTGTATAACGTAAAGATGAATTTTTTTAAAGCAGAGCAGAAGGCTGCAGTGTACCAATGTAAGTGCTCCAATTTCAGGAACCCTCATTGGAACAATAAAAAATCGTTTACGAACCAAGTAGGTGACAAACATCAAAACAGCAAAAAAAAGACCACGTAAACAAATGATTGGCTTTCGTATAGAAAACTACGGACTTCATGTTTTCTCATAACCATCATAACAGCTTATTTCCATTAATCATCCAAAGTTGCGTTGTTTTTTTTTCTTATTACAATTCATATCTTTTTGGCACAGTTCAGATCAGCAAATTTCCCTGCTTTTATTCACCTATTTGTTTTAATAAAAATGGTCGTACCTGGGCTTAATCCAATAAGGGAAGGAGTACCTATGAGAGCTCTTCATTCATGCAAATAAGCCCAAGAATCGCAACTGCATGGTACTAAGATGAAGTTCTCGTAATTCTACGATTTAATTTTCTGTAATGTTGTCAAGTATGTCAAGTTTTCGGGCAGAAATTTGATCAAATGGGATTGAAAGGAGGCCATGGTTTGTGAATGGGTAAATGTCAACGCATGTCAAAAGGAAGTGCAGAAAACTGCTTTAAAAAGATAAAAGAAAGTAGATTCCTAAAACAAACTGTTAAACTAATTCACTTTTCTTTTCTTAACTTTGCTATGAAAAGTTTTTTGGTTACAAATATACACATCTATTCTCACCGATAAAACAACAAACAAATCCATTTAACTTACTCTGGATGGTCAAATGAGTGTCTCCTTCCCAATAACCGCCTCTTTTGAATAAGTATGGCTCCATTTAGAAGATTTTTATAATATGCGACGTTAAGCGACGTTACTCAAATAAACGCCCTAGTGCAGTTACTCCGGGATATGTAATTAGAAGGAGAAGGGGGTGCTTATTTGAATTTTTAAAAAACAGAAGTCAGCTACTACATATGAGAACAAAGTGCGTTTTCTTAAGAAGTTCATTGTTTAAAATATTTAATACCTGTTGCTTTTCTGTTAAAGCGTTTTGTCTAGTAGGATTTAGTAGTAAGTTCAACCATCCCTTTTCTCTCGTCTGCAACTATTGCAATCAAATTGTTTTGTGCGTACTAATTGTCACATTGGCTTTCATAATACGATTGGATAATTTGATAATCCGTTTTTGCTGAAACCCGAATACTTGTATTCAATGAGGATGAAAGTGAGAATGAGTTGATCGATGTGGAAGACGAGTACGTATCTACTATTTCCAAATATAATAGGTAAACCTTGAAATGTGGCAACCCTATAAACGCCGATCTCAACTAAGCGCTCCCTTGAAAACAGAAATTTCAAAGAAGCGCCCTGGGTGGTTATTCAATCATTTGCGGGAAAAACGTTTAAGATTAGAAGAGAAATTTGTGGTTAGATATACCGTCATGTAAGCATTCGTAAACAAGTGAGAGATGTTTAAGTCTTCTTAAACTGTTCTAAATGTTTTCGTAATATAACGCGGCTGTTTTCTTTTTAATTCTTTGCTGGTTAGGATAGAGATTAAGTTCACCGTTTTCATGTCATCTTTGTAAATAATTCTAGTGGTTGTAAACATGATTCTAGTAGCAACGCATGGTCAATTGGAACATTTATGCAATAACTGCATCGGTTTCTCTTGCTTTCGGCTTCCACATTCAAAAGTCAACCATTTGTATTGAAAAGAAATGTATATTTCTATAGAAATACACTGCTTTGTACAGACTTTTCAAGAAGTTTATTGACGCTTGGCGTAAGGTGACCAGGTTTTGGATGTGGATGTCAGAATTAAAGTAGATTGTTGTGGGAGGAATAGTTGTAAATAAATGTTAACAAGAGCCAGATGGCGCAAAACGGTAGCAGCAAGCAGCATACTTTCGAAAGCACGACCAAAAATTGCCATAAAAAATAGTTAGTGTAAAGAGGTCTTATCGAATGTAAATGGAGTCTTATTAAGAAACGCCACCAGCAAATAATTTTCAAGACAAAGAAATGTACATACATGAGTCGAATTTTTTCAAGAAAAAAAATTATAAGATTTTATGTGTAAAAAAACGCGTCTGTTTCGAAAAAAATTAAAAACAATAACAAAGATTCCATGTACTCAAGAAACCTTCCCAAAAACTGTGATCTTTGAAATATTTAATGCAAAATGACTTTTTAATTACATCTAAAGTTTGTCAGCTATCTATAGCTGACAAGCTTTAGATGTAATTAAAAAGTTCGTTAAGGTTGAACTACCGACGATAAAATCGTACCTTACAACCAAATGTTAAGCATTTTTAGTAAAAGTAACTACTTACTACTTTTAACTTAAAGCCTTAGCTACTACCAAAATATCTCTTACTTTCTTCATGTATTATTAAGCGATGAAATATTAGAAAAATTTATTTTAGAATGTTTGCTGGATATAACCTTCGAATATTTTTAGACTGCGTTCCTTTGTGAGATTTCATATGATTTTCTGAACGAAATCTGATCGACTGTTAAGCGTAGGCTAAAAACTGCCGTTTCGGCCGGAGGAGTAGGAGTAGTAGGAGTCCAAGGGTGTTTTAATACGGTATTCGCTTACGCTGCTATCGTAATAAGAATGATATAAAGATTATACGTTTTTCGTTTGTCATGATATTAATTTAGACTTTTATCTATTAACAATGCCTTTACACCGTTGCAAAACCAAATCAACAGACATATTTGCATAAACAAATCTTCATAATTACATAAAAAATATAGATATTTGCATAACAAAAATAGTAACCTAAAAATAAAGAATTTAAACACATTTTTATTAAAATATTATGTATAGAAATGCACTCTTTTTGGTATTTCATCAAATTTACCCACTTGGGAATTTTGACAACCAGCGTTCCTTTAACGTGATTCAAATGTGACCATGAAATATTTCTTGCTTGCATATTGCTCTTGTAACAGTTTAGCCAATCACCGATCTTGACTGAAATCATTCGGCCAATCACCGATCTCGACTGAAATCATTCGGCCAATCACCGATCTCGACTGAAATCATTCGGCCAATCACCGATCTTGACTGAAATCATCCTGTAGATTTTTGCACTTCAAGTTTCTTCTCGATTCTTCGTAATTCATCAGGTTCCAGTCGAGTTTCAATCCTTTCGGGCGCTTGTTCGGGTAAATTGAAAAAACATTTCAATTTTTTGGGTCGCATTTTTGGGCGCATTTGCAGAACATTCCCATTATTCGTTTTGTAATTTTCCCGCTGATTGTTGGTGGATGTGAAGTAAAATTCAATTTTGCATACAACTTCTCCATCATGTAGGTTCTGCAAGAAGTGTTTTCACTGCAGCATTGTTTACCATCAAACTTGCATTCCCAGCTCATATTACTTGTGGCGGATTTGTAGCCAAGAACAAGGTCAGGTTTATCTTTATCAGTCATTATTTCGTAAGTACCTATTTCTTGTTTTAAATTTTTGGAAACTGATGGGCATGAACCGTCCGTGGTACCTTCAATCTTCCATTCACTTGGATTTGAAATGGAATCTGTTACTCTGTGGTTAGAACAATTGCTGTTTCTGTTAACTGGTTTGCTACTTGTAAGTCGTGAAAGTACAACTAACGCGATGAACAGGATCGAATGCATTCCAAATGCTTTCATAGTGATTGGCTTAATTAAAAATGTTGCTTCCGACAAAGTAGATAGTCTTTTCACTTGCGTGTTGCTAGGTAAGTAGCTAATTGGTTTAATTTATATTATCAATCCAGTCCAGGGACATTTTGGAAAGGGAGATTTTCGCCATGTTTTTTTCCCATAGAATTTGCCTGCATGGCTAATTAATGATAACGAACTCAAACGAGTCACAAGGTCACACCTTGGTCACACACGACTATGTCTTTTATGTAACCCTTATATTGATGTGTTTAAGTGACTATGACCTAACTGTATTTTGTTATAATATCCGGCTTCTTCGTTTTGTTATGATTGGTTTTACGTAGAAGCTAGTTTCTCTTCTCTGTGTGTGAAAACATAGTTTTAGTTGTCTCTAAGCGTTTCGATGTTTACGTTTAAGTTTGACTGACGTTTTTTGGGGTCTACGATACAGGCGATAGGGTGACCAAAAATTTGGGCCTTACATCTTGCGAGACTTTAATTTGCAATGATGTGCTCCACTTTTTTATGTCATGTCCAGTGAAATTTTCAAAATTTCAAAATTCAATATTTCATAAGTGAATTTTTCTGCGTGATTTTTTTCCTATAGGATTTTCTCCTCTTAACGAGAACAAAGTCAAATATTTGAGTCACTACGTCAGAACCTTTTGTTTTGTTGTTGTAACCCCAGCCGGCACATTTGTTAAAAAATATCTGCGAAGGAGTGCATTTCTATATAAATATGCAAACAATTTCTATAAAAATGCTCTCCGTCGCAGCGATTTTCTGACGATTTTGCCTACTGGGACGGATTTGATTTGATATCATTCGATAGTAAATTTTCTTAATTTCTAATATTGGTGGACTTTTATAAAGTAAGGAGTAGAAAGTAAGTATTGATAATTGATGGTCAAAATTTGCTTTCTTTCCTTTTCTGTTTTTTTTCCATGTTATATTCATATTCATATTCAGAAAGTTCTATGTTTGAAAAGTTTTGAAAATTTCCTATCGGATGATTTAAAATCAAATCCGTCAAGTTTGTTACAAAAACAAATAAAACGTTATTCACATTCAAAGTTTGATGATATGTTTTTTTAGAAAGGTTTTTTAATTGATGCTAAGGTGATATTTCCTGTGGTGCAAAGCTCCCATCTAAGAACTGGCCGGAAATTTGGGAATATTTGCAATAATTACCCACCGAAGAAAAAGCCCAGAAAAACGCCTCTTTACAAAGAGTTCAAATACATTTCACCAATAATAAATATGATTTACGATCTATAGAGGTTTTTACGATTTCCGAATTTACCCGAAATGCATCATGATCCGCCATCTTGGTAGACCTTGGTAGTAAAGTAAACAGCTATCAACTGCGTACTGTGCGTGATTATAGTTTTTAAAACTCCCATAAATATGCCTACATTATGCTGTATCGTTTGCTGTAGCAATAAACAAAGTAAAGAAGGTGATCTTAGTTTTTACCGCATACCAAAAGTTATTTTGAACCAAGGAGAGCAGATGAAATCCATCACCGGAAGAAGAAGAAATTGTTGGGTGGCAGCTATAAATCGTGGTGACATCTCATACAAGAAAAGTGATAGTTGGCGTGTTTGTGGTGTGCATTTTATTGGTGGCTCACCAGCCAATGGTTTGGATGAAACCAATCCTGATTGGGTCCCGTCACTAAAGCTGGGTTATGTAAAAAGTGACCCACAAAATAATGCATGTAGTAGTAGTAGTGCTAGTGGCTGTAGTAGTGCTGTTAGTAGTGGTAGTAGTGTTGTTGGTCATAGTAGTCTTGCCAGGTATGAAAGGTGTATTGGTAGAAAGAAGAGGGTATTTGAAAGGGATATGGAAATAGCTGTAAAATTATCAGAGTGTAGTTTTGCAGAAGAAAGTGTAGTTGTTGATGATGAGGATGTTGATGATGGTGATGGTGATGTGGTTGATGATGGTGATTTGGTTGATGGTGTAGTGAGTAATCCTGGTAATAATGTAGATTCTGTTGTGTTAACGAAACAAGTCGAGGAACTTAAAATGCTACGTATGGAAAATATTTCTTTGCAAAGAAAGGTTGACATACTTAGCAAAACTGTTGACACAGTCAGGTTGCTTGATGCTTGATGATGATAAGGTTCAGTATTATACAGGTTTTACAACATCCAAGGTTTTGTTGGCAACATTTGAACTTATCTCTGAGTACACACCATTTAGGATGAATTCTGGTTTGACCAAGTTCCAAAAGTATATTGTCACTTTAATGAGACTGAGATTAAATTTACAGGTACAAGATTTGGCCTACCGTTTTGGTGTGAGTGCTGCATTAATTTCTAAATGTTTTGGTGAAGTTCACTATGCTAGAAAGTACCATACCTATTAGCTTAGTTATGATAAGACCAGGACAAGAGGAGCCTATGCTTGACAAAATCACCACAGTTGCATGTGCTATCACCAATTTGTGCTGGTTAATTGGATCAAAGATGTCTAAAGAAAAAAATGGCTAATTTCGTAGCCCACATATTAAAAAAAACATTATTTTGGCAATATTTTATCAGCAATCAGGTCGGTTGATGTATGCCCTGACCAGGGATCGAACCTGGATTACTTGTGGTTAACACAAGGGTCTTACCAGTTAGACGACCAGGACGTAAGTATAGTAAGTTTGAATAATAATAGAATAATAATAATAGTTATCCATTATCTTTTTTTGGTTTGACGATGAAGTAAAATCAATCTCTTTAATTGGAACATAGTTGACTGTTCGTTTTGATGTTGGAATCAACCAATATGCAGGCTCTTGAGTTACAGTTTTTTTCTCTTGTAGTCTAACAACAGCTTCAACATAGAACATTTTTTATTTATTTTATTTATTTCTTTATTTAGAGTTGGTTTTACATAGTAACAATATATACAAATTGACATAAAGTACTAACTCACACCAACTAAATAAAAGGATAAAAATTCTATTTACAAATAATGTTGAAATATATAAACCATAAAGTAATTTATAACTATCCTAAGAATTTATTCATTCGTCGGAATCCTACATGTGAGCAACACAGAGTTTACAACGACAGTAAATTTGGGACGCAGAGAGAGCTGAGCGGAAGTCTGGCAGACTAGCAATTTTCTTCACCTCGGATGGTATGTGGTTCCATGCTAAACTTCCTCGCATCACAAAGGAGTTCAATCCTATGGTTCTATTCGTATAAGGAACCTTTAATGTATGGCCTTGTCTGAGACAATATCTCATAAATTTTGTCTCAAATATGCCCCACATCAGCGGCGGGTTCAGTTTATGAATAGATTTAAAAACCTCTACGACAAGAAGCAAAAGGTTCCGAGAATGAATAGTCGGCAGTTCAACCATTTCCGAACCAGAGTGGTAATTTGGAAGCAATCCAGTTTTCGCACACAAAGCTCGCCGATAGGTTTTTTCGACGAGATTATGTGCCTGCTTGCTGCAAAACATCCACACTAGTGGGCAATAATTGAAGTATGGCATAATAAACGTGTTAAAAAGAATATTGAGAGTAGACTCGTTAACATATTTTCTAATCCTATATAACACCTTGGTTTTTGATGAAACTCGTCGGCATATTTCTTGAACGTGAGGATAGAAAGAGAGCTGAGCATCAAGAATTACGCCAAGAAGCTTCACTTGATCGGAAGGTGTAATTATCACAGAACCGAGCTGAAGTTCAACAGTAGAATAATCAGCACCTAGTAAAAGCATCTGAAATTTATCAGAGTTAGCTACCATGCCGTTGTTGCTAAACCAGTCAACAACAGACACGAGATCCGTTTTCAGATTTTCCAAAATATCATCTATACTGTCCCCACAACTGTATAAAGTATTGTCATCTGCAAAGTTACAAATAAAACACTCGTCAGAGATAATAAAAAGTAAGTCGTTAATAAAAATGTTGAATAATATGGGCCCAAGTACCGAACCTTGTGGTACGCCTATAAGAATGTAAAGCCACTCGCTGAAGGTAGAACCAACACGGACCCTGTGCTTTCTGTTAGTTAGGTAACTATGAAGCAGTCTAAGTGTTTTGTATCCAACGCCATAAGCTGCCAATTTTGCGATCAAAAGATCGTGTGACACGCAATCGAAGGCCTTGGATAAATCCATCAAGACCGCTCCAACTTTCCCAGATGTAGAAAGCGATTTTTCCCAATGATATAACATTTTAAGAAGGGCATGCTGGCAGCTGTACCCTTTCCTAAAACCACAGAGAAGTTTTGACAGGAAGACCTCAAAGTACGGGGACAACTGTCTAACAATGATGCGCTCAAATACCTTTGATGGAACAGGTAACAAACTAATTGGTCTAAAATTCCCTTTATCAACGTCGCTACCTTTTCCCTTAAAAGAAGGGACAATATCGGCCAAGCAGAGTTGATGTGGAAATTCTGAGCCATCGTTTATCATAGAGTTGAAAAGTTTAGTTAATATAGGGGCACACTGTGTAGCAGATAATTTGAAAATAGATGTTGGTATAGAACCACTTGATTTTTTGCCAGTATCCAGGGAGAGAATTTCCTTAAACATCTCATCTGACTCGATGGGCGTAAGATCAAAAGAAGAATTGGTACCAAATCTAGATTTGATCACGCCAATGCTAGGATGTGAGGCATAGCGCTCTATCGACGCTAGAATAGGATCCAATTGACTGGTGATGGCACTAGGGATGCAAGGAACCTGGATACTGTCAGTTATTCTATTGTAATAATTGTTAAATATGTTAGCTACTTCAAGTTCGTCGCTAAAGATGTTATCCTTTTCGACAAGAATGATTCTTTCTTTCGCACCTGTATTTTTTTCACTAAACAAAGGTTTTATAGACTTCCAAAAACCCCTGTTCAGATTGGAATGATCAAAATTTGCGTAGAAAGATTTCTTTTCTCGTCTATTGAGGTTTACTACAAAATTCCTCTGCCTTTTATATCGTAAAAAGTCCTCAGAATTGCCTGAGATGTTAGCAACTTTCTTAAGTTGCGATCGTCTCATGATGGCCTTTCTAAGGTCTTTGGAGACATGTGGCTGACTATTTGCTCGAGCTACCTTAGTTTTCAATGGAGCATATTCATCTAACAATTTGACAAATATCTCTTCAAATTCTGCATAAGAAGTGATATCACTGTTCAATCTGTTAGATAAATCTAATGCAAAACGCTCCCGATCGAAATTCTTATAGTTCCTATATGAAAATTTACGAGGAGGTGCCCTCATATAGTGACTTCTAAGCATAGTATATATTAATACATGGTGGTCACTCAACCCAGTTTCAACAGTCCCTGTGTGCATAAGAGAGTGCTTCTTGTTGGATAGCATCAGGTCGATACAAGTACCAGCTGACGATTTCCAACAAGTTTTCTCTCTCATGTGATTATATAAAGAGTGGGAAACCATAAAATCAGCGAGGTCTGGGTTAGTTGGTTCTAGGTTGAAATCCCCGTTTATAATAACGTTATCATACTTATCATAATAGAAATCTAATGCAGCAGAGAGCTGAGAGAAGAACAATTCCTTATCTTGAGTGGGTGGTCTATAGATACTACAGACTAACCACTTCTGTTTGCGAAAATTTAGCTCTACAAGAATAGCCTGAATATCAGTATGAAAATGGAAATCAAGTATACGTCTAGAAGGAATGTCACTACTGACATAGGTTAAAAGGCCTCCCCTGTGATTTGAGACATCCAAACGGTAAGGCTGGCTGAATCCTTCAAAGCTAAATTGCGCTGATGGAAAGGAATTATCAATTTTTGTCTCTGCAATTGTCAACACGTCGACAAGTCCACCTAATTGTTCTTTAAGGAATGGAAATTTGTTTCTGACAGAGTTGATGTTAATGTAACTTACAATAGGGTTTTTTGGGTTTTGATTTTTGAGCGACCTTAGTTTATCAAATTCGTTAACATCATTTCCCTTTTCCTTTTGTGATTCAACACAATCCTGCTTCTTATCATCGTCAACGCTACCATGACTAACATCTTCATTGTCAAAAACTATGTTTCTCTGATCATGTCATACCTTCTTAAGTGCTTCTGTGAGATTCTTTGCCACAATTCCATACCCTTTCTTGGTCAGATGGAGTTTACTATTATTAAGGTGAGTTTTTGGATTTATATTTTCATGTGATATAGTTTGTATGTTTCTTGCTTGACATTTATGGTGCAGTGCATTATTCGTTTTTCGTGCTTTGACAGCATAACGATCAGTTCTTGGGATAATTCTTGAAATAACAACTCGCCTATTTAAACTACTACATCTAACAGCAAGATCCACAATGCAATCTGCTATTTCTTCAGGCGAGTTTTCACTTGACAAATCGTTCGTTCCACAGTGAATAACTACTACGTCTGGATTTGAACGCAGGCTTGGTTTAACATAATCATGCATGCATTCTGTTGTTGCTCCACTATACGATCTAATAACAACTTTTGTTGAGTCGAGTTTTTCGGTCAGTTTATGCCCTTCTATATTTTTAAGCATGCTATCTCCAACTATATACACTCGACGTTGATTTACGTTGTTCTGCGAGTTCTGACTGTTCTGAGTCGTTGTTGTATATTCATTTTCGAACGCAGCACTGACTTCGTTACTAGAAACAACCGGTTCACTTTCAATCGTTGAGGTGATATCCTCTACGCATTCATCGTAACAGGCGAGTTTTTCCAACCTTTTTCTAAGAGCCACTTTCTCACATATCTTTTTCTCTTCGAACTTAGCTCTTTGTCTTTTTCTTACGTCCAAAAATTGTTCGTGTAAAGATGTTTGAATGTAATTATTGTCTTGGGTAATGTTTGTCTCAAGTAATGTGCTATTATTACCTAGATTGTCAATTCGCTCATCGTCAATACAAGTAATAATCGATGTATTGTTCTCACGATTTGTAAAAGAATTTAATGTTGAATCTAAATTTTCAGCAGCTTGTAGCGATGTATGAGAACTTTTGTGATAAAAATGCAAAGTAGAATTTTTTGCTGACTCATCATAATTCGTTCTCTGAGATAGCGAAACAACAGTATTTAGTAATTTAGTACACTCAGTTAACTGTCCCTTTAGAAAATCATTCTCGTTTTTAAGGCTGGTAATGACATTATCTTGTAAGGAAAATCTTTTATCCAATACCGATTGAAAGGAGTTCATCAGTTCGACTTTAAGTTTAAGGAACTTACAATCAATATATTCAGATTTCGTTTCCTCCCATAATTTTTCGGTTTCCTTCGAGTCTAACACTTCAACTTCCACTTCAACTTCTTCGTTTAAAGAAAGTTCTGTCAGCTTGTTTGAGATAAGGCTTTCTTCTTGTGAAGTTTTGTTGTTATCTAGTATAATATTTTCTCGTTTACTAGCAGCACGCGTTACACGTCTGTCCGCCATGTTAGATCTCAGTGAGGCTACATGAGAACAGCTTTCACCCAATCCTGCCATACATGTGCAGTGGCATGAAGAAATCTTTCCATTGTTGTTGGAAATGATCCAACAAGACACTGGTTTCTCACTCAACCTTTGACTATGCAATACCCTTGCCCTAAGAACAATGAAAGTTTTGTCGTCAACAGTATGGTTAAATGATTGAATCTTCTGTATCAAACCAGACAAAAAACGATCATAAGATTCCAAACTCTTGTAGTTTTTGAAATCTTGCATGCTATAGAATGGACTTTGTCCAAGAACTAAATAGTTGACCATGTATGTAATAGGAGGGAAAGTATCAGGGTCAGTACTCCATTCTCGATCAGGGATTTGGTAGGGATCTTGACTGCCAATAAGAGAAATTTTTTCTTCATATCTTTTACGAGCGGTGACAGGCAAAGAAGAAAAATAACATGCCATGATGACAATAAGATTGAATTCGATAAAATAATAAAACAAAAACAAATTGCAGCGTAAACGCCAGTGTTTGTTTTTATCAACAAAGCGGTAGGTCTACCAACATGGCGGATTTCCAAAATTTTTTAAAATCGCAATGCATTGTGGTCCAAATCGTAAGAACCTCTATTTGATTGTTTCAAGAAAACAAAAAGTTTCGGTCTTATACTCGAAAACTTCAGTTAGAAGTTCTTCTGTTCTAATTATCTTCGTAATATGAGATTTTATAATAATTAAAATGCATGGAAAATGCAAGACATATTATGGAGATAACTGAATAAGGGAAACTGCAACATAATGGGTTTTAGTCGTATAGAGATAGGAAAGTGCGGATGCTAGGACAGAAATTATATCATCATAATCATATGATTTCGGGAATTTCCCTACTATAGCTAATATTATCATCTAAGACCTTTGTTTTCATAACGCGATACGAGTTATGAAACGTGTTATTTTGATTACATAACAACGCGTAAACAGTTTCTATTATTATAACCACAAATTACTCATAATTGTAAACAATTAAATATCTCATAAAAATGTAGTAAAAAGCAGTTTGTAGCAGTTTAAACTTTATAACATAAATGAGCTAACAATACATATAACACACAGATCATCGATGCAGTCAAAAAGATCTTCAAAGTCAATATCCATAGGTATCATGTATAATTCGTTTGTTTTTTGTTTTGTTTTGTTTTTTTTTTTACCTCTTACCTATTTGTTGTATTATATATGTTTGTAATGTCCTCTGGCATATGTAGCAATACCATCAATAATAATTCTTTTGTCATCATCCGCATTGAGAGCGAGTTTGTTTGTTTTTATAGTGTGCACATCATGCTTAATCGATTGAAAGGTCATCTGTTCTCTGTAAACATTCTTACCATCGAACAAGCATCTCTTGTAATCATCAAACCCCATGGTCTTCTTTACTACGCACTTCTTGACTCCCTTGCACTTCTTGTCTTCTTTTCCATCCAGCTGTTTATATGCATAGGTCTTCGCTCTTAGAGCAACAAACTCTGTCATTATCTTACCACCCAACTCATCTTTCATTAGACCAATGACTTTCTTATTCAAACCTATGGGTAAAGGTCTGTTATCTTTCTCATCGTACGCTGAAGTGTCGAATCTCAAAGCTACATCATCAGCGATATCTTTGTAAAAATCGTCGGTTTTGATGTGGTAGACAAAGCTGTCTGTATCCATATAGCAGAGCTTTAGATTGTCACCATATTTTGGTTTCATGTAATCATAGTGAAACTCGTACATAATCGTCTTTGACAAATCAAGAACTGTAGGTCCCAGATAGATTGGCTTGTTCAACACGAGTTTGATCTTTTGCATTTCAGCAGCCATCAAATGTTCACTGAAACAGATACTACCCTTGAAATTAGGTTTCATCACCAGCTTCTCATATTGTTCTTTCTTGGTAGCCAAGCGTATGTCTTTATGTTTACGTTGATTCTCCATAGTTTTACCAAAGACTGAATTGTTCATGAGCTTGAAAAAGTCCTTTTCAAAGTCATTCTTTGATTTAGTACGCAAATTGGTGTTGAAATCGATGTACGGCTTCAACCATGCACTTTGTCTAAATCTCAGTACTCTATGAACCTTCTCAAGAACAAGATCATGCTTCAGCGCTTGATCAAGTGCACGGATATGAATAATATAGTTCTTCTTGTCTGAAAGACATGGAGTTAGCTTTTCTACACCATTGATCTTCTTTCGCTCAGGCATAAACGGAAGATCGTTATGTGAATCATGAAGCTCCTGAGGATAGTTCACATCAACTTCAAGAAGATAACCATATTTACCGTCTTTCTCAGCCAACTTTGAAATGAATTCAGCGGTAAATTTATTAGCGTCTACCCACTTGAAATTTCCTGTTGGTAGCTTCTGAATCATAGCCCATCCATATAGATTATTTGCATCAAGATATTGGAGATAGCTACTTTCTTCAGTCTTCTTATATTTAGCATCCACATACTTGTTATTAGCTTTAGCATGTCTATGAACAGCCTGACAGAGACCTCCTCTAATACCTTGCTCTACGAACAGAAACATATCCATATCTGACAATAGATCTAGCTCAACCTCTGTCTTTTTCAAACAGGCTTGCCAAGCTATTCCTGGAGCAGTGTAAAAATGTGCAGGATCCAGTTTATAGTTTGTTATACATGTTTCCCTAAAAGTCTCAAAAACATCAGCAAGCAATAGAACGTCTGTCTTGAGGTAGAGATCATGATACGCACCCATATTTTTATTTTTCATATGTTTCCACACATTCTGTGCATGCGTATAATCAGCATCACTGATACCTTTCATGTTCAACTTGCTATAAAAAGCATCTTTCGGTGGGAGCTTAGTTTCGTTAAAATTATCAAAAGAATCAATGTATTCATAAGGATAAACTCCTTTTCTTCTCAATAGTTTGAATTGCTCATCACCCTTGAAGAATTTTCGAAGGTTTTTACACTGATCGTCGGATAGATTGTTTACCAAGTTATCCAGACTACTAGCCATGAAACGCACACTATCGATGAATCTCAACTGTATCTTTTGAACCCTAGTCTCCCCATTTTTATCAGTATATTCACCAACCTTAACATCCAATGAGAAAGAGATATATTTTTCTTTGTTTTCAGCAATGACAGCAATCCCTTCATCTCCATACTGTTTAGCTAGTTCTTTGATAAATAGATGAGCATCATATCCGCTTAGATTGTGAAAGACGATCGGGATGTATTTAGGCACTTTGTAACGGAGATTACAAGACTGATGTGCAGCTCCACGAAATTTACCAGTAAAATGACAGTGATCCCTAACCTTAATATTATCTTTTTCAAATTCTTTCATACATATGTGACACTTATCAGAATCGGTAAATCCCCATTCCTCTTCATATGTGAGGTCTCGCATTCTCTGTTTAGGAAACATATTGTATAGCCTTTTCACTTCACCTACCACATGATCCACAAAACGTAAAACACAGTCTTCACCACGATAAAGCGTTAGAGGGTCTGAAACTTCACCATGAGCAAATTTGCTATAACAACAGAAGCCTGTGGGGATATGTATGCCAACCTTTTTAGTGGATGATCCAATAACGCTACGCGGTTCTTTACAAACCTCTTTTGACAAAGCTTCGAAATCAGCATACATTATGAAAGGAGCTTTGAGCTGGTACTGACCATCATGAAATTTAATGGTGCTACCCTCCTTTGGCATCTCAATCTTAGCAGCATCGTTATTCCTGCAATATTCAAAGTGTTCATCTCGTGTTTTCTCACTTGAGAATCCATTGAGACAATTCAAGCAATAATGTTCTTTATTTTTGTGCTTCGAGTTGACCTTACTCAAGACACCGCTCAAGTTCTTTACAGCTATATAATGTCTCTTTTCCTCTTCACATAGTAAAAACAAAACAACCGTTTCTTTGCGATCAAGATGCTTCGACTTGCGACACATATAAATACCTTCTTTCTCGTCTTTTGTCAAAACATGCACAGCGATATCAGGGTTCCTCCTTTCAAACAAATCTATTTTATTTAGCGCCATTGGAAACGATAAACGGTTCCAGTTATAGTTATCATACTTTTTGAGAGTTGAGATTCGTTCAGGATGATTATCGATCTTATCATGATTGAGAGCTGCGATAACAGCCCATTTGAAGCATTCTTCATCATCTTCGTTTTTAGGATTGATTATCGAATACTTACCACTGAAATTCTTAGGTAGCGGTAAGTAAGAGCTACCTCTCGTTAATTTTAGCTTGTGAAAGTCTACATCAATATTTAAAATTTTATCGATAACAAAACCGGATTGAGGTAACGCAGGGTTTTCAACCTGTTCGATTATCTTATTGAACATCTTATTAATAACATCAGATATATCGCTTTCATTGTAAATTGTTTCCATATTGCTATTGAACGCCTTATCAACATAGATTGTCGCTTCAGGATTGGATAAATCCTCCTTTCTCCATTTGATCCACACAGTTGCTTGAATTTTTATTGATTTTTTGTTTTTGAGTTCTCTCATAATCAGATCACTTAAAATGGGTCGAACCTTTTCGAGAAACAAATCAACGTCCTTTTTTCCATCTGAGTTTATCTTGAACCTTTTGTAAGAACCCTCAAACGCCGTTTCAATGGGGACAAACGCTTTTGTTTTCACCAGTTTTTCATCTTTTTCATCATCATTCTTCCTCTTGTAGAGATTAAGAATCTTATTCTTCATCTCTCTGAAAGTGCCACTCACTTTCTCCTTAATAGCTTTAGGTACATGATTTATTAACCAATCTCTCCATTCATTCAACTTACTTTTTACCTGAGGCCTATTTTTTGCCATTTCTTGCTGCTCAAACAAATCCATGTCTTGTCGGTTAGGAATAATTGTAACAGGTCGGACCGGTTTGAATCGCCTAGTAGATCTTGGCGGTGGAATAGGTGTTGGTGTAGACAAACGAGCTGGTGAGCCAGCTAATAATTCAACAGTATTTCGTGAAGTCATGTTGTATAATTATTATTTGTGTAATATTTAAGTGATAATGATCCTTTAAGTCATTTTGAAATATCATTTTTTCAATCATGAAACGACTCAAACCCTCTAGGTAACTTTTGTTACTCGATTTAAGTAACAAAAAAAAAACAACCTCTACAAGGATGAACGAGCCAATTTATTTTGTTTGCGAACCATCCTTTTCTGCTCTTTATTATTCTCTCGATATCTGAGATATTTTTCTTCGTTGTTTTTTATCCAGTTTGAATAGCGTGTATAAAATAATTGTTTCATTTCAGGATCACAAAGAAACAATGGATCCTTATCATTCTTTTCAAGTACATCAATCATTTTAGCTTTACTCATTTGCTTAACATATTTTATTTTTCGTGATGCACATAAGTTTACCAACGCATTAAAACTCATCGATCGGTAATCTGATTCTGTTTTGTCAGTCATGTTTATTCTTTATATAAAAGAGATAAAACTTTTAAACCACTTTTGTTTGTTTTGTAACAAAATGAGCTAAATAAACGTTGTTTATAAAATAAACAATATCAGCAGGATGCATAAACTTCAAGAGATCTATTATCAACCTCAAAACTTATGGAAAGGACAAAAGGCTGTTCGCAATCTAAGAGGATTCGGTTTCAAACTGAAGGAAATTAAGAAGTGGTTATCAAAACAAGCTTTGTGGCAGGTACATCTACCGGCACCGAAAAGGATCGAACGTCCACATTATGAGGTAACTAAACCGAATGAGATTCACCAATTTGATATATTGTATATGCCTAGTGATATGCTATATGGTAATAAATACAAGTACATTTTGTCTGGTATCGATGTTGCTTCACGCTATAAGGTGGCTCGACCTTTGAATACTTAGAGAGCGAAAGAGGTTGCCGCTATGATCGAAAACATCTACAAGGTTGGACCGTTAACTTATCCAAAAGTATTTCAATGTGATAACGGTTCAGAATTCAAAGCCGATGTGACAAAGCTGTTGGAGAAGAATAACGTCGAAATTAAAAGAGTAACTACTAAATATAAGCATACCCATACAGCTTTTGTCGAGGCGTTGAACAAGATACTTGCCGAAAATTTATTCAAAATACAAGATGCTCAAGAACTGAATGATTCGGAAAAGGTATCATCTACATGGATCAAATATTTGTATAAACTTGTGAATAGATTAAACGATACGAAGACGCAGATGATCGGTATGAAACCGAAAGATGCCATCAAATTGAAAGAGGTGCCTCTCGCTAAACGAGAGAGCTATCCACCTGAAGTAGAGCTACCTCAAGATGGTTTGTATAGATATCTATTGCAACCGGGTGAAGAGCACGACGACCATCGAAAGAGAGCAACAGATAGGATATGGTCAAAGAAGACTTATAGATTGAGTGAGGTAATAGATCAACTAGGTAACCGCGTACTATATTACCTTCAAGATGGACCTGAACGAGCTTTTGTAAAGGAAGAGTTGATGTTGATACCTGAGGATACAGAGCTACCTCCTGATTATGTGCAAGGTTGGTGAACCGTACATACAAAGTATCTTTACTAGAAACAAGTAAAGATGAGTCGTGTAGCGACGAGGTTTAGCGCCACATAACGTCATAATCAAAGAATTGCCTCTCATGATTCTTTTGAGATTGTTTGAGACCTTTCGGTCTGACAAAGGCCTCTCTAGAGATGCAACCATAATCATTTAATTCAATGGAAAGTCTTTCAGGCAACCACACCTTATATATATTTCCTGTTCCATCTTGCACCTCTGCATACATAGCCTTTGTAGAAACAAATTTAACATGATAAATCACATTTTCAGGTAGCTCTCTCCACTTTATGATCGATGTAGATTGTTCGATTGTTTGTTCAAATGTTTCAACTGTTGGAAATTCCATTGTCTATATATACTTGTGATCATATCTCTTTATAACAGTTTCATTAATCACTTTTTCAAATGACTAGCACATAACCACACATCCTAGTAACCATTTTCGGTTATGGACTTTTTCAGGTTTTGAAGTTCTACCATCAAACTTTTTTGAAATTGATTTTGGGCTTCTATAGAGCTGAGTTTTTGTAAAGCGCTGTAATATGTTCCCTGCAAAACCTGGAACTCGGAGAGATTGATCCTTCCATTAGTAAGCGCCTGTGAGATACTCGTTTCGAACACAGCGATTGAGGATGTAACAATATCATATAATTTTATGACTTTTTCTACCTTCTTTTGATATCTTTTGACAAAAGCTGTGGTAAGTCCGGTACAGATAGAGCTGGCTAAGGCTACACCACCTAATCCTGCAGAAATAGGTATTCCGATAATAGTAGCCCCTGTTGCAATTGAACCGATGCCGCAGCCGATGGTTATAGCGCTTGAGCTAGCATTTAGTAGCATCAATCGTTCTACCGCCTTGCTATATCTCTTGAGCTTGATGCTAAATTTGTCTTTTAATTTTCTCAACTCTTCGAATTCAGAGTTTATTATACTCGCGTTGAACTTTTCCTGCTCATTCAAATCCTCAGGAGCAGTGGGTAGTTTTGGGTAAATTTTAAAACTCATATTTAAAAGGTTGTTATAACATAATTAATAATAAATTATCCTCTAAATAAATAAATAAATAAAATGGCAGACATTGACATAGATCCTTTTGGAGAACATGGTATGACGACAGATGAAACAACCGATGAGACGTTTCCTCTCATACCAACTTCGGGTGGTGAACAAATAGATACACGCGGAGCGACGGGTGAAACATCATTTGGAGGTCACAGTCTGAATACTAGAGTTTTGAAAAATTTTGTTGGTGATATATACAAAAGATTATCTGAAAGGCTCCAGCAATACCCTGAAGTAATTCATACCGATGAGTTTGAAATTAGAGGTGGTGAATTATACTACAAAGACAATACCAAACCATTGACGAGCGAAGGAATACTAAAGGCTACCGGAGAGATAGCTAGAATATTGGGTAAGAAGGGGTTACGTAGTTTAGGGTTTGATATACCTATAGATAGCAAAATAACAGCACGACAAGCAGTTATGCTAAACAAAATACAAGAAGAACTCCCTTCATCATCTAAAATCACAAAATCGAGTGATGTAGAGCTTGAGGAGATTACGGGGAACATTGCAAACAGTACGGAAGATCTAATTTCATTAATAAGACAACAATCTGTCGATCATGAAACGACTCAGACCGGTGATCTATTTGAATATCCTGTGCGAGAGTTGTTAGGATTGGATAAGGCGCTGAGAAACATACAAGGAGGTCTTCAGGAAGAGGTTGCGAAAAAGGTTCGAATAGAACATCATATTGATCGAGAGAAAAACAAGTTGGAAGAAATGGAAAATGATGCAACATACACAGATGAACAACGAAAAGAGGTTGAAGAGAGAATGGAGGGGTTACGTGAAGAGTTGAAAGCTAGGGAGGAGAACATTAATATTCTCAAAGGTAAACTAAACAGTCAAGTTACGAGCATCAAAGAAACCATTGCTAAAGTCCTCGATAAAGATACCACATTGGGTGAAAGGATACGAACACTATTCCGCGAACAAGGTATCACAATCGTTAGCGTTCTGACAGCGTTTGGTATGGCTATCGGTGTTCTTGTGGAAGCTTTGTTACCATCTAGAGGTGGAAGCTCTTCACAAAATCCTGACAAAGGTGGTGATAAAAAGGACGGTGCAAAGGAATGGATAAAAAATAAACTCAAGGCGTTAGCATCACTTCTAGGTAGATTAGCATCTAAAGCGGCAGAGGCTTTACCGGGAATAATTGGGTCTATCGTATCATGGATATTGAACAGAGCAAAATAAGTTGTAGGTTGGTTAAGTCAAAATTTATGGGCTCTGATTGGAGGGTTGATCTATACGTACCTTGTCACTAGACGGTAACCATCTGAATGTATATGTATATGTATATGTTACATGTATCGTGTAACATAATTTTTGTTGATGGTCTTCATCTTTCAAAATACCACACAATTCCACCAATACCGAGCATACTTAGAGCTATAAAAGTCAATTCTCTTTCATGTTGATCATGACTCGGTGTATAAAAGTCGCTCAATACAGGCTCTCGTGGTAGCGGTTCAAGATGATTACTAAACACCCTATTGTACTCTCTCATTGCATCATTTAGCTCTACGAATTTAGTCTCAGCCTTCTTTTCGAGCAATAGTTGTTTATTGATGAAATCGATCCTTTCCTGTCGTTTTTGCTGCCATTCAATCTGTGCTTTTTGTAATTTTTCTATGGCTAAATCATGACGTTTTCTTTCCTTATCGATTCTGTCTTTGGATAAACTTGAAAACAGATAGCTTGATCCTGTGAAAGCCAAAGCGTTAGCTAAAGCTCCACCTAACATCATTGCGATAGAAGCCATATTTAGATATTGATATTTTCAGGTAAAATCTTTTGTTTGATTAAGTAGTCCTTTGTCACTTCACTAGCGGCGATAATGGCAACTAGTTTTCCCGTATCTTCCAAGTCAAACTTTTGAATTGAAGGAGGTGTCATTTTCAACACCTTTTTTTACAAGCATAGAGTAGCCGATAGCGAGTGCCGATATGACTGATGCGTGATATAAATCGTTGACGATATTTTTCTTGTCCATGTTTGTTACATATATTGCGAGATTATATATAGCGTTATTTATCCTTTTATTCCATTTCATGTTTATTGATTTTCACTGGTATTTTAGATTTTTGTGGAAGGGGGGGTGGATGGTGACCCACGGGGTAATATTTGCTCTTTCTTTTTATACATAAAATAAGTAAATCCACCAACTAAACCGAGAGCTATTATTCCACCTACACCATAGGTGTAGTTCATAGGTTGTTCATTTCGTTTGGTGAGAGAGGCCTCAGGCTTCTCCATTTCTTTTTGAGGTGACACTTGTTTTAATTGTTCTCGTTTTTTACGGTTGTATTCCGCCAACTTCTTACCCGCTTCAACCTTTTTTGGGTTCTTCGTTGTCACTTGAATGGGAGTCTGTTCTTCTGACATTTTTATTATCTGCTGTATTTATATTATCATCGGATTTATTTAAATTTCTTTCATTGATATAATACCTCCCGGTAATAAGTCCCACACTGAGTGGTGCTAATAATGAGCCAAATTTATAATATAAGTCACATGTAAATCTTTGAAGTGCAGAGTTTAAGAAGGGGTCAGTTTCCAGGTCATTGCTCAGCGCATCTTGATTGTTTATTCCTAACGTTGCACAAGCTCCCATGGAATAAATGCGTATCAGTGATTTCCCCAAGGATTTTACCATTTGACCTGATAGTTTAGCCTCGTAGATACTAAAAAGTTTTTCTACCTCTTCATCTTTGAGTTTGTTAATCTGTTCTTCCGTGTACATTTTCCCTAAGTATAGCTTGCTATTTCCAGTTAAGACACACTCGAGCAATTTTTGCCTTTTACCATCTGAAGGTGGAAATTCACCCGGAACATCATAACTCTGGTTGATTAAATTATCGATCGCTGTTTCCGCCATTTTTATTAGGGAGAGGTATTTTTTTAATACAGAATAAAAGTAAAATAGCGAGACCAGCAGTATGCTTAATAACATGAAGTTGACATATTCTATCATTTTGTTGTGTTAGTTATAATTTTCTTATATTCTCTTATATTCTCTTATAATTTTGTTGAAATTTGTTGTATAAGAGTTTGCTGTCTTCTTATAATTTTGTTGAAATTTGTTGTATAAGAGTTTGCTGTCTTCTTATAATTTTGTTGAAATTTGTTGTATAAGAGTTTGCTATCTTCTTATAATTTTGTTGAAATTTGTTGTATAAGAGTTTGCTGTCTTCTTATAATTTTGTTGAAATTTGTTGTATAAGAGTTTGCTATCTTCTTATAATTTTGTTGAAATTTGTTGTATAAGAGTTTGCTATCTTCTTATAATTTTGTTGAAATTTGTTGTATAAGAGTTTGCTATCTTCTTATAATTTTGTTGTAATTTGTTGTATAAGAGTTTTGTTACAAGAGTCATGTAACAAATAACGTCAACCTGTTTAACAAATCACGTGCGTTCTTGGGTGTTCCATTCTCATGACTAGGCACGCGTGTTTCCCTCCTTTCAGTTTTTCCTTGACATTTTTCAATTCTTCTTGCGATTCAATGACATCGTTCTCTTCATGAATGGTGGCTAGATCGTTTCTATCTTTTGGATACCACACATATAAAATTTTAGCTTGCCGTCGTAAATTTTTAGGTATAGCCGTGCATGATTGTGTAAGTAACCATAGCGAATGATTTCGATGTCTGCCGCTAATTGCCAACTCGAGCAAAGGCTGTCTCTTTTTGTCCAATTTTTCATCAGCTATTATATCATCAATCAGAAATAAGGTTTTATATCCAGCACAGAAAAAGTCCATTTTCTTAATATATTCATACAAAGATCCTTCCGGCTCAATTAAAATCACATAGCTGTCATTCCAGAACCACTTCCGATCTCTGTAAGTCTGATTCCACCTCAAGGTGGGATATATAATCACGATGAAATCAAAGTGATCAAAGTATTGATTTTCTAATAATTTTACAACACGAACCGTTTTGCCGCACGATGTTGGTCCGACGAATAATGCCGTGTGAGGTTCTTTCATGTAAAGTGTGTCCATTTTAATATAATGCAGACATAAATTCTCCGTTTTGAATATTTAATTGAGCGTCCATTATTAGATATATATATGCGTTTAAGTTTCCTGCAGTTTCAGCGGTCTTTTCAATCTGTAAAGTGATGCCTTCACTCGCATTTTCAATCCTTCGACCGGTCCCATGCAAGGCATTCTCATCAATTGTTCTGAAATCTAACCATAGAGCATACTTGTTTGTCAAGTAATCAGAGACTTTTACATCATGTAATCCCAAGCGCTTTCGGTTTTTGCCGACGCTATTATCTTTTGGTTTTCCTTCAGCAAAATACTTGCAAATCTCATTGTATTGTTCAAACGGCTGCATCCCTTGAGCAAAAAGTTGGTTAGGCTTACCCTCAACGATGACAGATACCTTTTTGATCTTTGGATTGTAGAATTTACAGGTTTCTCGTTTGTAGGATTCTTCTTCTTCAAACAGAACTAAGATACCCTTCAAAGAACGGGCAGGTGTGTTGAATGACCAATTCCACGTTGTGTCTGACTTGTTTACTCTAATTTGTCTGTGCCGCAAAATCCTATCATAGAGCAAAGCCATGTTTTGATATTCAGAAGCGATTTGTCTAGCCAACGTGGGTTGTGTCACAAGCTCATATTCAAGTGAGATGTTGGATATTTTGTATTTACCGTCTGGGTTTTTTGGTTGACCTGCGGCAGAAGTTGGAGGGTCAGAATAAATAACTCGGTTATAGTCGTTAAATGTAATCTCGTAGCAAAGCCTATTACCTAAACCCGCTTGATAATATGGGATAGTACTATCTAACATCTCAAAGTCGAGTGGAATGACAAACTTGTTTTTATAGGTGTCAGCAATGGCCTTGTCTTCTGCATCAGAGGTGTCTTTATCTGAAGCACCAATCCTTAATTTCATACAATTCTCTGTACACCCATCGTCGATGATGATACCCTGTCTTATCGCGTTTGTCTTTTCAAACTTGGTTAACCATAAATCTCTGTAACACCCAAAAAGATCAAAGTCATCGATACTCAATATCTCGTTACCTTCGAACTTGACAGCCAACTTTTTAACGATAGCTCTCCCAATGTTACTGACCAATGTTCTTTTTGAGTCAGCTTTCGATTCGAGTTCAATATCAAAACTTAGATTAGTTGTTCCTGGAATAATAACATCATCGCTACCTAAATTTGGAAACCTAACCAATAATAACTGATTTTGATCGATCTCACTCGGATTGTGTGTGACAATTACTTTTTGACGAGAGCCTTTTACACCGCGGGTAGTTCTAAGTGAACGTTCTGGATTTAACCTCTTTCCATACTCCATTATTAATTATGATATATAATTAATTATTACTTTTTATCTCGTTTTAGCGGATGTGCAAAACAACGGTTGTACCAAGATCTTCTTTTAGCATATTGCCATGCTGATCTGTGAGTTTCAACGTGAGAGAGTGAAATACACCGTTTTTTAATTTTTTGTACTGAGGGTTTTTAGGCTCAACATGTGTGAAGTCGCTATGTTCAGCCATGTGATAGGTTAGTAAAATATCACTTAGCTTTCCATTCTCAAGATTTTGAGTGTTGTCAAGTTCAGAGAGATGCAAATTAATTTTGGTTATTTTAGCGAGCTTATTTGTTTTGATTATTTGAGGGTCTTTGTCTAATGAGGTAATTTCTATATCACCTTCTAAAAAGGCACCTGCTAAAAAGGCATTCAATTCCCTGCTCGTGAATGTTCCTTGAAGTACCGACTTTTCAGCTTTCCCATCAGCAGACGGTTTCAGTTTCAACTTTGTTTTATTTCATACGTAACATTGTCTGCAAACATATCAACCAATGCAATTTCTTTTGAGTCATCCATATTTTGAATGGGGTAAGAAAAATAGATTGTCTTTTCTCCATTTACGACATTTACTGTGATATACATTTCTTGTATTAGAGAATAGAGGATTATATTTTTAAATAAATAATGGAGAACATTTTTAAATATGCTCCCAATGCGCTTTATAAACCAAATGGAGGACAATACCTTCAGATATTGAATTCTAAAGATTTATACAAACAAACAATTATTGTCTCTGAAAATGGTTCTTTTCCTGCGAGCTTTCCCAATATTTTTACTAATTACAAAATGGATGAAAATGAACAACGAATGAAAATTTGGCAGGAACAACCGTTTAAATTATGGCAAACCCAACTCAATTTTG